>PVKE010021584.1:15000-26349 GCA_004027555.1 Craseonycteris thonglongyai
CTGGTAGAGAGCTTTCCAGAACCCCACTGAAAACCTCAGAAATGCCAGCAGCCTCTTCCAAACCACAGGGAGAGGGGTGGGAAGCTAGACAGCAAGGCAGCCTGATAAGAAATGGGTGTTTTTCTGGCCTGTGGGAGTCATGCGGTTCTCTAGAAGAGTTTTTAAGGAAACAATTTAAACTGATGTGGTTACAACCCAGTTGACACACTTCCCAATAAAAAAAAATTTTAAAAAGGGCATCAAAAAGATTAACTTTTTGACTATTCTTTTTTGAGTAAACTGTTTTCCTATTCCGCTGGGGGAAAAATGATGATAAAACAGTAGCAACTATTCTCCGTTACAAGTACTATGGATCTTTTGGTATCACTATAGCTCCAGCATTTTCCTTTAATAAGTCTTGACTTCCGGTCATTTGAATTCCAGTCCACACACCTTTACAAACCAGGTATTCAACCTACAGAACTAGTCTAAAAAGAGAAGGATTTCCAAAGGCTACCCAGATACAGCCTGGTGGCCAAAGGGCTCAGGAAAATGTGTAGCTGTGACTAGAAACCAAATATGAGTGAGGAGGAAAGTTCTCTCTTTGTCTGAAGGACTGATCACATGTTGACAGCCGGAATTTACATGGCTCCTTATTCAATAAACTAGCCTCTTCTCTGCATTCCAACATCAGCAACACAATAGTGGCACAGAAGTAAACTGACACATTACACACGGTCCAGCTGTCCCGTCCACTCTCCACAGACCCCTCCTCCTCAATCTTCTTTGTCTGCCTCCAGCGTGCGCTCCACTTGTGCAAGACCGAAGCACACATCCACTGGACGGCACTCGTATTATGGGTGCTTGAGTCCATGTGCCTGCCTATGCTTGCCTGCGTGCAGGATGTGAACCCTACCTTAACGACGAGAAACAAGTAAACAAACCAAACCCGACTAGAAAAGGACAAAAAGAAACAAACAGATCCTTTCTACTTGAGTATCAGCTCAAAAAAGGCTGTACATGATCAATGTGTCCCAGGTTAAAAATCTTGCCAACATCTCACACCTTTTCTTTACGTTGGGTGTACATGGCTTTCTTTATGAACTGGAATGCAAAGGAAATATGACCTGTGGAGTAACCAGGGCTATAATTAGTGAGAACTGTTTTTATTGCCTCCGATGACAAAAATAGCCTTGGATCTATATTTATATATCAATATGAGTATATTTATATAGTGCATATGAATATTTATATATCTATTTACATATCCATAATTTTTACACCACCATACACTTCTTGGTTAAGAGTTTCCATTAAGAAGTCCCAGAATTCTTCCAAGAGCAATGCTATATTGGGAATAATGTCTGTTTATACTGGTAGTGTATATTGTTTAGGAAAGCCCAGCAAAACTCATAAGGCACATATGAAATGATCCTCTGGCTTGTATCACAGTCCATTCAGCATAGGAGCTTTGCTGTTTACAATATACATTTTACTGATTATGAAGAAAAGAAACTCATTAGTATCTTCCCACACTACACTACGGCCTTAAAATATGGGAAACGGGGAAAAGGTTTTATGTATTATGAAGCAGTCATTAAACTTTAATCTCTACCACTAGGGGGCAGAATGAAGTTCTTTTCTAAAACTGACTGCCAGGCAATCAACCATCACATCATTGTAACAGTGCAAGGCACTTCAAAAAGACTCAGATGTTTAACTATTGTGCTAGTGATCATACATTCATATTGGGCTTCAGGCCAAAAGAGAGGAGAAGGAAAAAAAAAAAGCCAGAGATTTGCAGCTGAAAAGCTATAAAGTGGTGAATTCTACCTTAGAGCAAAACCATCTTCAGTGACAAATTTCAAAGGCCATATGTATGCGATTTTCATGAAAAGCAGCCGACCCTAAACTTCTTTGTTTAACTGGAAGCGATCTTCCTCACTGAACCAGCAGGTTCTCCTCTGCAGTTCTCCTTGTTTATTGTGCTGTTACCAATTTCACGTTCTAGTCCTACCATCAGGATGCCAGAAATGCAGTTTAATGCCAGTGGGTATTGCATTGACACTACTACCCCGAGCGTCTTCAAGGCCATCACCTGGTGCACAGTGTAACTGATGGAGAATGCTTAGAGTATTCTGATAAAATTGGGTGTTTTCTCCCCCCCCCCCCCTTTAAAGTAAACCCTCCAACCCAACCTTTATTCTGCGGTACCCGCTCAATGAGATCCGAATCAATTTTTGCCAAGACGGGGCATTATGATCCACCTCCCCGCCCCATGTGGTTGAAATACTAAAAGGATTATGGGGCTTATCTTTCACCAAGAAATAGAACTTTGACTCATAGGACCCAGTCAGAGCATCTGCTTTTTAGACTCGATTGCCAGATGTTTCTAAGTTACTTTATAACAGGGGTGTCAAACTCAATTAAAACATGGGCCATTTGGTGCAACAGGCAAGATTCACATGAGCCACATCACATTTAAAAATGTCGCCAGAACTGAGGCAGCGCGTTTATACACGCCCACAGGCCCCCAGGAAAGGCACTGGGCCACGTGTATCCTCGCCTTCAGTAGTTAAAGGGTTAATGAGGGAATTGTGTGTACCGTAGTGTCTCGATCTCCCCTAAGCGCTAATTTCTTCATAACAATTTTTTCTATTTTCATTTTATTTCAGAGCATCGTGGGCCACAAAAAATTACCTCGGGGGCCGCATGCAGCCCGCGGGCCCCCCAGTTTGACACCCCTGCTTTATAATATTAACACACCAAAACATAATCCATGGCACACTTTCTGAGTTAATAAATTTAAGAAATAGATTTGAGATGATGGGCAAGGTCCACCTGTCAGCTAGACATTCAAAGAGTTTGCACATTCCACTTTCAATCCATTTCCTGGTTCTAAAAAGAGCCACATTTAGCTGGATTCCTATTTTTTCACCACATCCAGGTCCCAGGAAAGCTAGAAAAATCCCCAGTGAAGTGTTAAGTTTGGCATCTCCCTTGCCCCCCACCTTGCTTTCAAAACACAGGAGACTTTTGTAGATAAAGCCAGTGTGGAGGGTACTTGATATGTATCAATATTTCCTGTCAGCTCCCACAGAGCTAAGTCTTGGGCCTTACGGTATCCTTAGATGACTACATATTGTCGGCTTCAGTTAGCACGTTCTGGGCCCTTTCTGTGGCCTGACAGTTGACTGGGAGAAAAGCCCACTAAACTTTCTTAAAAGTGTGCACTCATCCGTGTGGCGGCTGGCTCTGGAGGTTCCACATGAAATCCCCTTTAGATAAATTCATACTTGCCGGGGGTGGTTACCTTCCAGCTTGGTTGGCTCATTTGTCTTTAAAAGCAGGACATGCGTGATCACTGTGGGGGCCGATGTTGCCTTCTATTAACTACCTGTCCTGCAGTCTCCAGGGCTGATGAAGAAAGGTGCAACCCCAACTAATAAATGCACAGATAAATAAGAAAGAAACTTTTTCTTCCTCCCCTGCAAAGATGACAGGCTGAAGTTGACAACCTAATCCTTCAGACTTGTCTTACTCACTGAAAGGCTCAAGTAATGTCAAAGGAACCATCTGATAACAGTCCTCATGCCAAACCTAACAGCTTTATTGCAACAAGAAACTCACATTAAATTTCCATGTGTTTTCTCTGCACACTCCTTCCTAACTTTACTGCCCACCTCCTTCCCCTCCAGCCCCACTATTTTTTCCCAAAGAAAGATAAGTCTTCCCTGCTTCAGAAGCCAAACAGAAACTGCTACAAAAGGGCCAGCTGGGATCGAGTCAAATTAGTGGATTATTATTATTACCTTGGGGACATTGGAAATCAAGTTTGTTATGGGCAGTTTCTGTTTCTGTAAGAGTTGTTAATAGCTAAAATTTAAAAGGTGTCAGTCAATCAACAGAATGTTATTTTTTTAAGTGGGCAACTGCTATTTGTCTTTTTTTCCTCCCCCCCCCCCACTTTGCTGCTGCTGATACCTACCACCAACTTCACCTCTACTTCTAAACTCTCTTACAATTAGAAATAAAGCCAGTTTTCACAGAAACATAAAGAACATTTTTCTTCAAATGTAAAGTCATGAACTAGGTAAGAGAGCAGGTGGGTGGGTTAGGAGTCTCAGTTTGACTAAAAAAAAATTATCTTTTAGAAAACAGTTTCAAACTGTTCATCATACTGGAAAATAAAATAAATACGGACACTGTAATAGAAATCGGGGCCACTCATTCTTTGTGTGTTTTCTGGAGGTTATGGATAGAATGTTTTCAGTTAAATACAGATCCTCTGTGGCTTACACTTTGTGACATTCTTGCTGGGACAGTTTTACATTGTGAAGCTAAGGAATTCATTTAAGAATTTTCGTCTGTGTTTTTTGTTGTTGTTGTTGTTATTTCAGTTGGAGATGGTCTTACTTTATTCCATGTTCTGAAACCAATTTAAGCAAAAACAAAAAACAGACAACAGTCTTGCAAGGAACGTAGAGTAAATAAACAGTCTTTTTCTCTTAAGTGAAGTATTTCCCTCAGGTAAGGTAGTTCTCCAAGGGAGTTACAGTATATCTCAATGTTGAATAGCAGACATTTTGTACAGGTTTAGGAAAAAAAACAAAAAAACACACAAAAAAACAGATTCTTGGAAAATTAGCCTATTGTATAATTATGTGTCTCATTGGAACAGCAAAATTGTCTTAGTTAAAAAATCTTAATAAAAAAAGATTTTACCATTTCCTTTCAAACATTTGCTAATTTCATTGCATTAACTCTGGGCTCTGCCTTAGGTAGCTGGATTTATTAAAGATGAATAGGAATGCAGATTTGCATAGACAAAGACTCTTCTCAAGGGGTTAATCAGCTGAGAACATAATATCTGATCAAAAAAGTAGTATTTTCCAGTAAGATCTCTCACAGTCTATATTTCCAGGCTAGTTCTGAAGCCTATATCTAGAAGTTTCATCCTATCTCTAATAAACTCTGTCTTCCTTCCAAGATACGCTGCAGAGTTTGTTGTATTTTCCACATTTCTATATTTAAAACAAATTAACTACCTACCCACCCTCTCATTGAATTCAGGGAAACACAAATAACTCATAAAAGAAGTTTGCCCTGAAATAAGTTTGTTTTGCTTGCATGCCTAATACTGCTTTGAAATTGTGTAGTAGAGGAAAAAGAAGGCTGTTGAGATTAGCCTTAAAAACACCAGCTACGCGCATATTGTCTTTCTATTTATTCTAGGTTTTATTTCACCCGAAGCAAGATGTTATATATTTTTTTATAAAGGGTTTTGTAATGGGCCTATTCCATGTATGATATTTCACATACCATATATAAAATAAACTCATATATCTACAATGTAAACCTATATATGACATAAACGCACATAAGGGGTTATATGTGTGCATATATACGTGTATATGTATTAACATATAGAAAATATATGAAAGGAACCCATTATAGAACTAAAGCAAAGCATGTGAAAACTAAGAATTCTGACTGGTTATGCAATGTCCATTTTGCAGATGGGGAAGTTGAGACGCTAGCGGGTGCAGACAACCCATGGATGCATCAGTCGCAAAATCAGCTGGAAGGCTGGGTGCTTCTGACATCAGGAAATGTACATAAATAGCACAATTCCCAGGAAATGCGTGTGCATGGGAGGTCGGGGCTGGGGATAGAGAAATGCAAACTCCATCTGGGGGAGAGGGGGGTGCATTTCTTCTTGAGAAACCAGGAAAAAGAGTCGGCCGAGTCTGTGCCTCTTTTTAACAGAACCGGGTCGGAAGCTGGGAACTGACACACGGGGCTCTGAAGAAGAAACCAGGAGGACTTCAGCTCCCCCGGCTGCCTTGCAAAGTGCGTTTGTGAGGGCACCCTCCTAGCTGCAATCATAAACATCTCCAGCTGCAACAGCTCTGCTGAACAAGCCCAGGCAAAACAGTTCGAATTCCTTTCCTTTGACCATCTTAGACTTCCCCTGTGCGAGGCGAGCTGGGAGCTAGGAGCCCGCACAGGCTCTGCGCGTCCCCAGAAACACCCGCCCTCCCCCATCCCGCCTCTCCACTTTTGTTTTATTTACGAATATGTTGCCAGAATTCCAATGAGTTATCTATTCTGTGGTCCCGTCATTTTCCCACCGAGGCCTTGCGCCCGGCTGACTCAGGGTCCAGTCGCAACAGGGAGAAGAAAAGAGCAGAGCGAAAGAATTCTTTTCAACTTTTTTTTTTATGTTTCACTCATTTCTCTCTCTGTCTCCCCCAGGCCTCCTCTGCTCCCTCCCCTCAGCCTCCTCGCTCCCTGCTCCCCTTTATGTTACACGATCGCTCAAATTGAAGATCAGGAGGGTCCTATAGGGACTGCATAGGGTCCCTGGGAGAAAAAAGCCCCCAACAAGCTATACACCAGATGTATAACGTTATATGGTCAAACTGGCAAACACAAAAGCTCAAAAACAAAAGGCGTGAATTAGGGAGCGCCATTCAAAGGCGTGTTTTCAAAACAGCCCGGCCAAGAGCCTGGATCCCCCTCCTGAGACTAAATGCTTGAAAGAAAAGGTGCTAAAGAAAGAAAGGAAAAGAAAAAAAAAAAAAAGCCCATTTTTTCTAATTAGCTGAGGCCTAACAGGCACTGAATTTCGCAACTAGTTTTCATCAGGGGGTTGTGTGGCTTGTGAAACTGAAAAATATGCTTTTGAAACCTGGGATGCAGGCCCTCTTTGGACCAAAGCTGGAATCATTCTTGGGGATTTTTTTTTCCTTCCCTGGCCTTTTGTTGTTGTTGTTGGGGGGGGGCTCCGCCTGGCTTCCTATGTCTGTGGATCCCTCTTTCACACCCTGCCCCCAAACTGCAAATATTATTTAGGTTTAAAACGAGAGCAAGAGGGAAAGCCACCATGGCCCTCCCTGCCCCTTCTCTCCGTATTGTTGTGTTGGCAGGAGGCTTCCAGACCAGTGACAGCCCTGAGTTGCTATGAACCTCATTCCAAAGCATTGCCACCACCAAAGCAGGGGAAGGTGTCACGGGACACGTGAATATCTGTGTGTGTGTTTCTGTAAATGCTGGAATAAGATGAAAAACTCTCCACCCCTGTGAATGTAGATATCTGGAGGAGGATGTCTCGCTGTGAGTTTTTTCAAATACAACCAGGCAGTATTTTCAAGACAGCAAGGTGTATTTCTCCGAGCCAACTGCTCTGCATTTTTTTTTTAATTCATATTTAAAGTGAACAACAACACGGTGTGATGGCCAGCAACGTGTTGCTCTGCGGCTGCCTGACAAATTCTGAACTTGCATTCTTTGGTGCCATTTCTAATAAGAACACAAAACAGAACCCGTGGGCGAGGGAGTCGGTGGGCAGTCCGCGTTGGGAAGGGAGGCAGCTTTAATTGCTGCACTGTCTGGCTGAAATGCCTGTGGCCCTGTGTGATGTGTGTTAGTAACAAACGCTGGTTCTAATGAACTCGCCTTATTAGGGGCTCCTCATATTCTTTCATAAAGAGCAGAGCTATTCTGAACTCCTGAATGCAACAGTCTCTTGATATTCTCACGCTGAAGGCTGTGGTGTGCCATCGCCTTGCCTGCTCTGTGTTTTCATAAGTCTCATATTTTCTTCATGGCACAAGAGTGGGCAGCAGAAAGATAAGGAAACTACTGAGCTTGGAGGGGCCGACTGTACGTGAACCCAGGACTATCAGAGACACAAGCAAAAATTAGTATGCTAAAAATGTGTTTGCACTTGCCGCCGAGCACTTGGAGTTTAGTCCATCACCTCCCGGCACAGTTTTTTCATAAAGTCGGTGGCATTGGATAAAACAGATTCATTAGCTTTGATTAACCTTCCTTAACTAGAGTTAAAAACCTGCTGTAGGCACTCAGCTACCAGTGCAGCTTTAAGATACTTTATCATGTTTAAGACCCAATTACTGTTGCACTGAATACGAATAAAACATCACAATAAAACATGGAACAAACAGGAGCTCTAACGTGCATGGCAAATAATCATTAATTTATAACAGCAACTTTCCCATTTCTACGGTTTTCAGCCTCATTGACTGTTCACCTTTTTTTTCCGTCTCATAGCTTTAGTTTGGAGTCTCGTAAGTCTCCTTGGGGAAAAAAAAAAAAAAATATATATATATATATATATATATAAAAGAAACTGAAGTCAAAACAGGTTCTGTAGAACTAAGGCTATATAAGAGAAAGAGAGAAGATTGAAATGTGATGGGATTTTAGGATTTTAGGATACATTTGTTAAATATTTGAAAACATTTTTAGTTAGAACATTTAAATGTTAGAGCAACCCAGAGCAGTGAAAGCAGCCTGGAATAATTCAAAGAGGTGTTCACATGTGAGCTGCAAACTTTCCACGTTGTGCATTTCGTGTAGAGATGCAGCTACAGCACAACTCCAGAGCACAATGAGTTAATTTTGGACAGGATTTGACTGAACCCGGAATAATGAACAGGGAGATACTGCAGCTTTCAGGCAAAACAGAGTAACAACAATTAAAAGAGAGAGAGGGGAGGGGACCAAGGGCGGAAACAATCTCCAGTCAGTTAACTAACAGGCGCAGTCCAGTGTTGGAAACAGACAAACACAGAGGCATGTTGCTGCTCCAGTCGCTTGCTGTGTGCCTGTGTGTGGAAAGCCTTCCATTTGTGAGCCAACTGTTTGTGGGGTTTCTTCTCTTCTGCTTTAAAATATTTGGTTTTGCCGTATTTCCATAATAACCACACCACACTCTCCCCTCCACGAGCCCCCACAACAACAGATGTGTGTTCTAAAATGAAATGGGGACGTTGATATAATCAGACACTAGTTAGAGTGCTTTCATACTAAATTCTGCAGCAAATTCACAATAACAACAACAAAAAAAAAACCTCTCAACCACGGATGAAATTAATCTGAGATCCTTGATTATTTGAAGTTCTAAAAGTTTTCATTTTGCATTTTGTGTCTGAATGTACAGTGCTTTCTTTATCCAACTGCAGTGTAATTTTCCTTCAGTTGGAGGCTGTGATTGTGAAACAAACAAATTGGAACTTAAGAGCCTGTTCTCTCCAAATTTAGTTCCATTATCACTTTAAAAATGCACACTACTTGATGATACAAAAGGGATAGATGTAGCTGGTTAGTGAGTTGCAAACTCAGCAACATGTTGGTTAACACAACACTTACCAGACTCCTTTCTGGGTTGTTTTAGTGTGTGTGTGTGTGTGTGTGTGTGTGTGTGATATTATATGGTGGCAATATATCTTTCAAATATGTAAGATTTTCTATTTTAAAATAAGAAAATATGAATAACGTTTTGCAGAGACTTAAGTAAAAATAAAATGCTTTAAATACATACTTTGAGTCGGAATGGAGAAATAGTGATTTTTACCTCTATCATAGCTATAGCTTTCTAGCATGAGTCAATATGCCCTTAATGTATATCATGTGTCTCACATAATACCAGATATTCTAGAGCGTGAACGAACATAAAATACATTGGACTGTTTTAGGCAGTACATACTCCTGAACTTTATACAGTCACCTTGGCCATAGTGTAGTAGTCCTAAATGGTTTGACTTGAAATCATTTATGTAATCTTCCTCTCTGAACAAGCTCTATGAATGTGCTCACATAAAAACACTGTAGCTGGGGGAGGAAAGCAGAACTCAGGATTTTCTTTTTCTTATAATGGGAGGATCCCTTTGGCTTCCTGCCTCTATATCTTCCTAACCTTCGAAGCTGGAACCACTTAACCCCAACCTGTAGGTCCAGCCCTGAAGAGACTCTGGAAACCATCCTGACCCTGGCTGGGGGAAACTCAGAAAGCTGTAGACCAGAAGTTCATCAGCCAAGCACGAAGTTCCCTTGGCTACTGGACAGAAGTCTGCTGCCCATGTCTAGAGGCCAGGCTGCATGCAGGCTTATTCTACAGGACAAGCCTGTGACACGAATATACTTCTTTCTCCCCAGAAACCCGCACATAACTCGGTGCCTCACTTTCCTGTCTGGTACTCCAGTTCTGAGCTCCCAGAATGAGCTTTACTAGAGCCTGGCGCGCTTTCCCAGAATTCTTGTGCTCAGGACTAGAGGTCCACGGGCTCTGCTATACTTACGAGATGTACGGTAACTGCAGATCCCTGAAGCCCGACTTTGCCTCCCTGTGTCTATATCCGCAAGTGAACTACTCTTGCACCTCTCTAGATATCTGAGCTTTTTAAAGGTCTGCTCCTTCTGGATCAGCCTCTGGTGCTCTGTCAGAACCCCAGGTTCTGACCAGTTCTGCTCTGGGTGGTCTCCTTCCTAACTTTTGGAACAGGGGAGATATCTGAGTACAGAACGTCAAGGAAGATGAAAAGACAGCAGCAGGAATCTTCAATAGACTTCCTTGCACATATCCCGTGTCCTCACCCCCTTCTAATCACTCCTAGATTCTTGACTCCTTTGTAACTATCCAGTCTCTAGCAATAATGGCCACCGCAAAACGATGGGGATTTTGCCTCCAGCATTCCAGTAGAATCCCAAGGCCAGCCCCGCAGAAAATGTGTGTAGTCTGTGGACCCAAACAAGAAGCATCAATAAACTTGACATAAATTCAGTAGCCACTGGCTGCAGTCCATCACAGAGGCTGGCAAACCAGCTAATTTCCAAAGGAGGCAGACACCCAAGACTGGAAGGTGAGAGTTATCCAGGACCGGCTGGGGAGAAGAATCACAGCAATGACACATGCACAGCCTATGTCCCACACCTGCTCCCCCTCCTTCCTAATGATGAGCCACCCCTGATGTGTAGGGAGCATCTGGTAACCTTAGAAGACCCACCAAGATGATGTCAGTTTCCACCTGCCAGAGTCATTTCCTCCCAATCATTGCCCTTGGACCCATCTTCGGGTGTCACCTTGGAAAGTTGACAGCTGAGTAACAAGAAGAATGGTGACTTGCAAATTTTCATCTTAGAACTTTTAGGTCAATGGTTGTCAAACAGGAAAAAAACAAAAACAAAAACAGACACCAAGTTCTGCTGTCTGAAGGCTCATGGGAGTCAACTGGTCTGGGGTGGAAGTGGACACGCAGATGTGTTGAGCAAAGTGAAACTCACCACCCACACTTAGCTATTCGTGCTTCAGATACCAGCCCTTTCTTCTCTGGTCAGCTGACAGTTGATAGCATAGTCTGGTCTACCTACACTCACCCTTCTCAAAGGACCTACACTACGTAAGTTCCTACTACCCCCTGACTAACCATGGCCCTGATCTGTCCAAACCTGGTTCTCCTGGTTCCCTGATCACCAGATGTGTTTGGGAAGGACAGGACTACGACCCATCACGCCCCTCTCCTGTCACCATGCAGTCAGCTTCTGGGCCAGGAGAAGCTGTTGAAA
>PVKE010021585.1:0-20334 GCA_004027555.1 Craseonycteris thonglongyai
CTTCGGAGCGGGCCCAGCTTGAAGAAAGATGGCGATATCTCTGCCAGACGGGGCGACTCAAGTCGACAGCTGGTACCGTCGAGGTCCGTCATCGTTACTCGCAGCGGCGCCATTTTGCCCAAGCCGGTGAAAGTGAGTGTCTGACTGGCGGTAGGGGAAGGGGCGCGGCCAATCATAGTGGGGCGTGTGCGCGGTTGACTTTGATTGACAGCATCAGAGGCCAATAGCACGATCGTCATCGATCGGAAGACGGAATAAGGCCGAGGTTTGCTTGTAAGCACTGCTAATTTTGACAGGAGGGAGGTAATGGTTCGTTAGGTCCCCGTGTTGAGTTGGGTGTGTGGAGACTGAAGGTGGGGGACAAGAAATGAGAAGGGGGGAATGTTGCACTAGTTTATCGTGAACGCGGTGCCTTGATATCCCGAGTCAGACTCGACATTGTGCATCCAGAATAGACAAGTCATGTAAACTCTGTCCTGTCTAGTTCATAGAGTTCTCGGCATGAAATAACGACTTACATGGCAGGACTTTCGAAATGAAGTGTACTTAGGACGGGCCTTATCCATTTTTCTTTCGACCGAGTACTTAAGTCATGTGATTTGCAGTCCTGAGAGGTGTTCAGGAGATTATTAGTCTGTTTTTTCAAATGGAGAATCGGGCCAGAGTGTTGAGGCCAATGTCCAAAGCTAGCAGCTGAGACAGGTCCTGAAATCCAGGCTTCCTGCTGGTATAACCTCCAGCAGGTCCTGCATTTTTTCCACCACTGAATGCTTTCACATGCCCTCAGTACCTTTGGAGTTTTGTAAGTAAAATTGAAACAGTACCGTATACCAAACAAGTTTGTTGGCTCCAGGTCTCTGTGGGAATTACAAAGCAAAAATTCCTTTAAAAAAAAAAAAATTATGTATTTCATTGTTTTGAGTGAAGGTAGAGACAGAAGTGGAGGGCCCAGAGCAGTCTCCTCAGTTGTACATCATTAATTGCAACATACTTTTATTCCACACAGGTGTATGTGGGGCAGCGGTGGGGCTGGAGCTTAACTGGGGGCCTCCTGCATGGGAGGTGAGAACCTGCACTGCCATCCCTGCCGTTCCCAGCTGCAGTTCAGCATATGGGCATGCATGGGCCGGGGAACAGAATTGGACCCCAGACCTTGTGGTTGCAAGGCAAGCGACGACCTGTTGAGCTATCCTGGTATACCCCAAAGCAGAAATTCTTACTGCAGGTTTGTTTCACTGCAATAAGCAGGATGGTACAGGGTTTATGTTAGGTTAGAGATGTTTTATAAAAATGCATAGATGAAAAAAATTTTTTAACTCAATAGGGAAACACAAGAGGAAATGTGATTTTACTGAAACTCCCTAGTCCATCTAGTCTTTCAGTGTTGACATGCTCCTTTTTGAAAACACACGTTTCTAAAATTTAATGTGTTAAAATCAGATTTCTGTCACCAGGGAACCTACTACTTAAAAGAACTGTGGAGAACATCTCTTCATTGTACACTTTTTGTAATCCATTTTCATGTATTTAGTGTCTTCAAGTAGAGCTGAATTTTATTTCCATAGTCCAGCCCTTTTAGTACTTTCTCATCTGTTTATAGGTATCTGCAAGTAATTACCAGGTCATGCCCCAATTTTTAGGTGTCTAGACTATCTTAATAATTTTCTGTATCCACATTTAAGGCCATGCCATAAAATCACTTTATCTCTTATTCTGGTTATTTTTCTTGCTCTGAAATTTTTTCTTTTTTAAGATTTACTTTTTTTAAAGAGAGAGAGAAGGAGGAGGGCCCAGAGCAATCTCTATAGTTGTACATCTTTAGGTTTCAACATCATTTCATTCTACACGGATGGGCATGGGGCCGAACAGGGCAGGACCTGGGCCATGGGCTTCCTGCATGGGAAGCACGCCCCTCCGATCCAGGAGCCTCCCACCTGGGAAGGACACCGCAGTTCAGCATAGGGGTGGGTCCGCACAGGCCAGGGCTGAAACTCAAATCTTTGGACCCCAGGGCTGCAAGGCAAGTGCTCAACCCGCTGAGCCATCCCAGCATCCCCTTGGCTCTGAATTTTCCCAAGGACTTTAAAATCAAGTTGCTTATGATGGGTCTGTAGGAGGGAATGACCCTGAGTGGGGCAGGCCTTCTGGGGTCCTGCCATTCTGGGCTCTAGAGCTCACAGCTACCACTCTGACCCTCTGCAGATGTCCTTTGGCCTTCTCCGTGTGTTCTCCATTGTGATCCCCTTTCTCTATGTCGGAACGCTCATTAGCAAGAACTTTGCTGCTCTACTTGAGGAGCATGACATTTTTGTCCCAGAGGATGATGACGACGATGACTAACAGGTAAGACTTACTCCTCTACTGGGACCAGGAGTAGGAAGAGGGTTGGAGCGTCTGAACTAGGGTGCAGTCTGGCCTGGTAGTCAGCAGCACTGGACACTTGACGCAGAAGCGCAGACCTCTAATGAATTAACTCACCTTTTTGACTTATAGATTCCTTGGGGGTGTCTTCCAACTAGGTTAGATCCCAGCCAGCCTTTTCATTTCCCTTTATATATACTCTTTCTCTCCACCCCCAAATTTTCTCAACAATTTAATGTACCTTACTCATCCACCAGTTTCATTTCAGTGGGCTCCATACTGAAATTTACAAACCACAGTTCTTCACAGCCTGTGTGTGACATGGGTGTTGTAGCCTGTGGTCACCACTGCTTATGGACCCTTCCCTCAGTGCCTGTCATGTTCTGCTTTCTTGAGTTGACTTCTGATGCTCTGATATGTGCTGTGTGGCTGCATTACTGTCATAGCTAGGACTCTCCTGATGCTGTAGTTTGGCATTCAAGGCTTGCCATGATCTGGTCACACCTGTTATTCTAGCCCCATCATCCATATTACCAACCATAGACCTCTCCCCGGTATTCACCATTTCTTAACTTATGCATGCTCTTCCTCACTCCCAAGCACTGAATCATGTTTCTTGCACTTGGAAGGCTATGTCCCACTGGTGTCTTATTTCCACCGATTCTTAAATGACAACTTCCCACATTCCTCTATTTGGAAGTGATTGCTTGTTCCTCTGACCGTAGTACCTCTCCTGTGACACTCAGTATTATGTGCTTAAACACATACCACAGATACTACACCCTACTAGACTGAGCTTCTCACTGGCAGGTAACAGGTTTTTATACCTTTGGGCCCCCCCGTGCCTCTAATGTAGTGAGTGCTCAGTAAATGTATGAATGAATGAATAATCAAACATAGTCAAAATGACCTCTCTCCTGTTTGGTAGAAACACTATGTGGAATTCTCTTTCAGTATGTGGATAAAGGACTATTCTCTTGTCCAATTCACCGCTGCTTTCCTTTCTTACAGGTCATGGAGAAGGAAAGGAGAAGGCCCTACCTGATTTAAGAAATGGTGATGCTCACAGCATCTCCTCCTCGCCTATGAACTGAGGGCCAGGGCAGGCCCTCAGCCTCCCAGCTCCCATGAAGCCCCCTGCATGGTCAGTGACCACAGTGTAGATTCCCAGGCTCAAGGAGGTTCCCTGAGATGTGCTGTCCACTAAGTATAATCAAATGATGGATAAACACAATAAACCTCAGCTATGTATGACTGAGTGATGGCTGGAGTTCCTCAGTGTGAGTATGCTCCAATTGTTGCTTTTTTTTCTGTTGTCCTATGATTTACAACCTGTATGGTCCTATAATTATGGGGCCCTGAGACCTGTTTCCGTTATTTACAAAAGCCCAACAGAAACTGCCTGTTTTCCCTCAATAAGGCTGCACAGGCTAACTAAACCTTCAAGCTTTTTTTTTCGTGTTGAGTAACACTGGTTAATTGTCACATGCCAATCATAGGAACTTTGTTAGTTTAAAAGTTCTTGAAAAATATCATTATTAGAATTTTTTTTTAAAACTTGGGGTCCTTAGGTGAAAGTAAAGGGGTTGTTAATGCTGAAAAAATTGAGAATGCTCAGGGTGACAGAACCCCTTTCTCTAGCAATTACCCTGTCCAGGGAAGGAACAGCGAAGACTGCCATCCAAAGCAAACAGAGATCAGTTCTTTAATCCGGGGCCACATTTACTCTGTCACTTTAGAGCTACACCCATTTGCAAAAACAGAATATTTCTGTTGTGTGTGTGCTGTGAACAGCTGAGTCCCTAGCAGGGAGCCTAATTGGGGAGGATGTTAATTTCATTTTAAGGACCTGTGCTTGTTGCAAGTAGAAGGGCTAGACCTCTGAGCAGCCACTTTCTTCCAAATTCAGGAAAAAATAGCCCAGCTTGTCAGTTCTGCTTCTGTGCCTCTTAGTGATGCTCTGCTCCCTCTCCAACAGCAAGAGCTGGCTAATTTAGGATATTCTGTGCCATGACACTAAACTATCCAATCCTGGAGGCTGCAGACACACAGCTAAATTAACGAAGCCATCCAGCCTCATACCCAGTATGACAGTTTCTGAACAGATGGCCTCATCCATCCTGTTTATCAACATGCGAGGCTCTGAGAAAGAATCCAATCTAATTTACAGGAAACACTTCAGGAAAAGGGAAAGAACAGGTGGCGTGTATACCCCTGCCCCACTTTTTTGTTCAGGCAAAAAGTGAGCGAGATTATAGAAACAGAGCTCCCCACTGGGTCAGTGGAATCCTATCATGAAATGAGCATATACTGAGTTTATTTGTGTTCGAAAGTATTTAAATATCAACATGCCTTTCCACTGAGTGCCTTCATGGGTCGTGGCCAACATAGAACTTGGACAGGAAATCCTTTGGCCTTGGTGCTTCTGTTTCATGGAAAAAGCGCATAACATGTGTCCGCTGCTTCCACACTTTAATTGTTTCCTCCAGTTCCATCTTTCCCTGCACAAGTGAGGAGAGAGGTGGTCAGTCAAAATGAAATGAGGGGAAGCCGGGATGGCTCAGTGGGTTAGGTGCTCACTTTGCAGCCCTGGGGGCCGGGGATCGAATCCCGGCCCCGGCCCGTGTGGACCCACATGCTGAACTGGGGAGTGCCTCCAGTTCAGTTCTCCCCCGGGCGAGACCCTGGCCCAGTTCCTGCCCTGTGCAGCCCCGCCCACCTGTGGAATGAAACTGGAAAAACTAATGATGTGCAACTATGGAGACTGTTCTGGGCCCTCCCCCTTCTCTCTGTCTCTGACTGTATCTCTGACTCTCTCTGTCAAAAACAATAAATAAATCTTTAAAAAAAAAAAAAAATGAAATGAATACAACACTGAAGGCCAGAATTCTATTATCCAATCTGGCACTGACTTCAGTGACCTTGGGTAAGTAAGGTACGCTGTCTAGACCACAGTGTCTGCATCTGTAAAATGAGGTGGTTGTACTGAATGATCACTGAGGCTTTTCAAATATTCTTTAACTCTGGCTAACTGGTCTAAGATGAGAGAATTCCAGGTCCAGAAGCCCCTGCCCCATGATGCATAACCTGACTGGCTTATTTCTGCTTAACATTTCTTCCAGGTTAGTTACTGGTCCATGCTAAAGCTCCCACTGATGTTAACGTGACTAACTAGGGAGACTGAATGCGGGTCAGGATTTGACCCCATTTACATAGGACTCAGCCAACTGGCCTGCCTCTTCTAACTGTAAGCGGTCAACCAGGTAAAGCACTAACATCTAGGATGAGGTTCAAGGAGAATTCAAACTCTCCTTCCTATATCTTTTTTTAGATATGAAATGCAAGCCCCAATGAATTTTTACTTGAACAATCTTACTGTCTATTTAATTAGGTGATAATCTCCAAGTGCAACTGTTCTTTTGAAACACTAAGCAACAATCAATGACCCAGTAGTTGCTTTGTAAACTTGGAGGCAAAAATGTTCGGAAGCCTGAAAAGCTCTGGAAAAATTGGCTGCTCTTTTAAATCTGTCAGGGAGGGTCAGTTACCTTAATGACCAGAAGATCAACCACCCTTGGGTCTGTGACGTGGGCATTCTTCATAAACATTTCTCGGACTTTATCCCGTCCCTGTTTCACAGAGATGTCTAGCTGGAATAAGTTCACTAAAGAGAAAACAGAATTCAGGGTAGAAGTTATTTGGTTAAAATATGTTTTTAAAACACTGAGTCAGTGGATACTCATCGAACACTTAGAGGTTGCCCATTCACTCCGCTTACCAACTATTAACCTGATCCTAAGCTAGGTGCTTGAGGATGTGGAGAATGAGACATGACATTTGCCCTCAGGAGCTTACCTTTTGTTGGGGAGACAAGACCACTGCATTTGAAGGGCAGGATAGCACAGTTCAAGAGTATGAGCAACCTGGGTTCAAATCCCAGCTGTCACTTATCAGTCATATGATCCTGTGTACATTAACTTCTCTGTGCCAGAGTGCATTTATTTATGAGTGAAATGAGGATAATAATAGCACATTTAACTCCAGAGCTGCTGTGGAGATTCAATGAGACAACACAGATGTTTAGAACAGTGCCTGGCTTGGAGTAAACGCTCAGTAAACATTAGCAGTATTATTATATGGAACCTTTGGCAAAAGATGACAAGTTGAAATTAAGGTACAATGATGTGTAGGTTCATGTACCTCACAAACTGAGAGTGGAGGGAGACTGCTGAGCGTTTGTGCAGGCAGAAAAGCTTCAATCCAGCAAGCAGCTCTACTACCACATTAGACTACTGGGGGAAGGAGAGAGAAGTATGATATAGCTCCAGTTCTCTAGATCTTAAATTCTAATAGGAGAGATTGCAATTTTAAATACAACATTGCAATATTCAGCAATCTCTGATTAAGTAAGTGCCTAAAATTGTGGCACAGACTCTGTGATCTGGGACTTCAGATGAGGCATATGGATATCCTTTGAAAATTAGGTTTTAGTCATTACATTCCCACCCCCAGCAGTTAGCTTTCAGTGGATTTGCTGATGACAGCCAGGGCATGAACAGGGTCTTGTGTGGTAGGTGAAATAAGGGTAGAAAAGGGGCATGCCAGGCTGCGGAGACAGTATAAACAAGGCTCTCAGGCTAGTGTGAGCATTGTGGTGGAGGAAGGAGACCAGTGAGAATTCCTTCTGTTGAGGTCATCCCTGTGACATGTCCATTCCTGTCAATAGAACTATCACAACTGCTCTGTAAAACACTATTTAGGGCAAGTTAGTGACTGAATGTGTCAACAATAAATCTTCATACTCATGACTTAGTGGCAGTAAAAGAAAAATAAAGCTTCTGCTGAGGGAAATACCATGGCATTTACAAAGACAACGATGCTTCTGGTTCAACCACGGAAGACATGGTAGCAGGAAACCTAACAGGCGAAAGTGCATCCCAACTTTATATAGGTAATCACCCACTAGGAGGATCTCAGTCATCAGCAGTGTGCTGGAGTGGGCTCTCATGGGGAGCCAATTATATGTATCTCTCCCCAAATCTGCCCTTACTGACTTCACTTTGGTAGCTTAAAAGTCAACCCTGGTGGGAGTATTTACACCAGGGAAAACGCTAAACATAAATCTAGGTTTCTGTCCAGGGAGTTGGTTGTTAAACATTGCAGTATCAGGAATTTGCAAGCAAAGGGACAATAAGACAAGGAGTTACAAAAAAACAAATGCATACGAACATGGATACTGGGATTTAGAGTTGTCCCACCTGGGGCGAACAAGGCCTAGAGCACCGTGGGGACCTGCCTAAAGTCATACTAGTGGTCCCTGGCAAACCTGGGTCAGAATCCACGTTTTTGACTGTTTTTTTAACTTTACAATCAGTACTCTTGGAAAGCAATAACAGGAGTCTTCCCCTGCTATCAGTACTTTTCTGCATTTTTATATTAGATTCCTGTCCAACTCTGGGAGAAAATAACAGAGTGCCTCTAGGCATGCTGGGGGAGCTGGTTTCCATCATTCCCAATCCTCAAGACCTCCTGGACCCCACATACCAGGACAATGGATGCATGAATCTTCTTAGGAAAATAACACAAGCACAAATGCAAAGTTTTGCTACAATATTCGATTCCTGAACGCCCATCCTCCCAGGTTAAGAACCTTGTTCCTGGGGAAAGCCGGGACGGCTCAGCGGGTTGAGCGCTCGCTTTGAGGCCATGAGGACCGAGGATCGAGTCCCGGCTCCGGCCCAGGCGGGACCCACGTGCTGAACTGGGGAGTTCCCACAGTTCGGTTCTCTAACTGTCTCTGTCTCTCTATCTGTCAAAAGTAAAATAGAAATGAATATGCACTGAAGACAAAAAGATAATTTCTCTCTATAAATGTGAAAAGATAAAAAAAAAAAAAAAAAAGAACCTTGTTCCTTGAGAGACAAATGCCATAGCTTTATCCTAGGCTCCTCTTCCCATCCTAACCCCTGAACACACCCATCTACCAGTGAGAAAGGCATAGGGAAGGCAAACAGGAACAGTCTACACTATAGCCTGTTGAGTCATTCCTTTGTCTAAGTCAGTGGTTCTCAGATCAGTGGTGATTTTGCCACCTTCCTCCACCTAGAACATCTGGAGGCATTTGGGTTGTCACAATTAGTGGGAGAGTGCTACTGGCATCTAGTGGGGAGAGGCCAGGGATGTTGCTAACATCCTACAATGCATAGGAGCCCCCCACGACAAAGAATTATTCAGCACAAATGATCCTCTTAAGAAACCCTGCTATAAATCAGTTCCATCTGTTCCCTACCACCTGCTCCTCCCTTCAACAAGAATGGGTTCTGGACACCCACGTAAGCATTCTACTAGCCAAATTGTTTCAAAACATCTGAATTTGAATTAACACTCCACACACAGTTGCTACTGTCACTCCCTCCCTATACCTATTATTTACGTGTCCCCAGAAGGCATTTGAATTTGCAGGCCCTGAACCAGTAAGTAAACCCCTTTCTCCCAGCCTTGTATCCTGTGGTTAAGTTCTAGTCATCAGCAATCTCTCAAAAAGTCAGCTTGACAACCAGGACACTGGAGCAGTCACAGCTCCTATCCACCAAAGAACTGGGTTTTGTGAGGAGTCTTCTGCTAGGGTAAGCCCTATAAGTAACGATGATAATACAAAGAGTAGCAACCAACATTTAGGGAGTGCTTAACTAAGTGCCAGGCCCTATCTGAAGCACTTTATTAACCGATTTAATACGGTGACTCTCTGAATTAGGTTCTATTATCCTCATTTTACAGATGAGGAAATCAAGGCAGAGGAAGATGAAATAATTTGCCCAAGGTCACATAACTAGTAAGGAGCAGGGCCTAAAGGCAAGTCCAGTAACCATCACATTATACTGCTTTTCACACATGGGCAGGGAAGTGACAGCCCTGATGGTACTCCAGTTGCTTAAAAACACCTTCCCTATCAGACTAGTGGTGATGATCTACATTAAAACACCTAAATCAACAAAGTTTCCAGTCCCTGACATCTGTATTGCCTTTTCTCTCATCAAGTACACTGGGCAGCACTGAAGGGGAGGCCAAGAAAACAATCTCTGCACCCAGGAGTTTATATTTTAACCTATCAGATGAATGATTGGCTCTCGGACATCTATCTAAGTGATTGCAGGGGTTCTGAAGTAGTCAGGAGAAGGCAGGCAAGCAGAGGATGAGGGGAGGACTTACTAAGTATTACTAGGGGCAGGTAGATTATAAGGGAGCAAGTCTTGAAACACTGAAGGGAGGGAGGGAAGGGCATCTCACGGCAGGGTTTGAAAAAGTCACCACTGACTTGCGGATGACCTTGGGACAGTCACTTCCCTTCTGTTTCTTTTCCTGTGGCAGATGTGGAAACCAGACAACTGCTCAAGCCCTACAGCCACTGGTTTATACATATAGCCTATGGGCGTCTGTAAGTAGAACGCTGGAGTTGACAGTGGATTCCAGATCCACCCGGGCCTTGGGCATGTCACTTAGACATATGGCGCTTGTTTCCTCCCCTGCAAAATAAGCGTGCCACTTAGTCCCTGCTCACTCTTGCGGGGTTCAGATAAGATTTACTGGGGAATATAGGAGCCAAAGCGCCATGGGCGGCTAAGAGCGCGGTCCATATGCTGTGCACGGCTGGTGTAACCCCATCGCCGTCGCCAGGTCGGGCCACCAAGGCTCGAGAGACCCTCCTCCCCTGAAGCACGCGGAGTCGCCTCTGCCCAAGTTGGCGACCTCAGCACGACCAGGGAGGCTCCGAGGCCGTGACGGCTGCGACCTTGGGCGGCTGCCTCCGGGGCCCCGCGTACGCCGGTGCCTCTCACCAGTGGTCGGTACCTCCCGATACCAGGCGCGGTAGAGCTCGCGTACCCTCCGCTTGGCCTCATTCATGTCCCGACTGAAAATGGGCTTCACCGAAGTGCTGACCGCAGCAGCGGCGCGGGGAAGGCCGCTCGCCGCCATCTTGCCCAAAACACCCACTTCCCAGCCCCACCCCTTTTCAACCCGCAAGTGCGGCCCTGACAGTCTTTTCTCATTGGCTAAAGTTAAGTGCCACGCCCCCAAGCTGGGGCGGCAGGACGGTGGCTGCGCATGCTCACCTGCGGCAACTCAAGCGCGCACGTTGGACGTCCTAGACGTTGCGCGACGGTGCCGCTAGGGGGCGCTCGGATCTCAGGTTGGCCGCTGCGCGGGAGCTGGCGCCGGCCCGGGAGCCGCGGCCTGGCCTCCTGGAGTCCAGAGGCGAGTAGCCCGCGGCCTTTTGCGGGAGCGCCCCGGGGCGCGCTGGCCTCGCAGACCATCCTGGGCCAACTCCCGGGGCTAGGGCCGCCGGCCCCAAGGTGGCGGCTGAGGCAGATAATAGCGCCTGGGGTACATAGCGCCCGACTGGCCCCTCTGCGGCAGTCCTGCAACTTTTTTTTTTTTTTTAAATATATTTTTATTTATTTTTATTTTTGACAGAGGGAGAGAGATACAGAGACAGAGACAGAGAGACTGAACTGGGCGAGCTCCCAGTTCAGCATATGGGTCTGCACGGGCCGGGGCCGGGATTCGATCCTGGGTCCCCGGCGCTGCAAAGTGAGCTCCTGCAACTTTTATTCCCCCCATAAACCAATTCTCTCGAAGTGCCTTAAAGACGTGAAAGCGAGGGATGCCGGGATAGCTCAGCGATTGAGCACCTGCCCTGCAATCTCGGGGTCGCAGGATCGCATCCCAGCCCCAGCCCTTGCAAACCCATACACTGAATTTCGGCACAACTGGTAACCACAGGGGTGGTGGCGAAGGTTCTTGCCTCCCATGCGAGAGGCCCCCCAGTCCCGCCCTGGACGGCCCCACGCCCACCTGTGTGGAATGAAACCATGTGGCAACTGATGACATACAACTGTGGAGACTGCTCTGGGCCCTCCCCCTTCTCTCCCTCTCTCTCTCAATAAAATAATCTTGAAAGAAAAAAAATAAGATGTGAAAGCGCTTTCCTGGCCTTCTCTGCGCTTCTCCACAGCTGGGGTAGGTAGGTTATCTCATCAGCTCCATTTCAGGCAAAGACATTTTCATTCCAAACTCTGGATCTCTGTGAGAAACAGCACAGAATTTTGGATCCGGGAGGAGCCTTGGTTCGTTCTGAGTATCTCTCTCTTTCCCAGCATTTTGCTGCTGACGTTATCTCTGAACATGAAAGGGAACCTGAAATGTGAAGGAGAAAATAACAGCGAACAACAGGCGTGCACTAGTTGCCTAACCTTTAATCTCATAGAGCAGGTAGGTACTGTTAGCATCCCCAATTCCCAGGTGAGAAAACAGGTGGTACGGAGTCGAGGTCACTTGCCATGTTAGGTTCTCCCCCATCCTCTACCCGCAACCCACTCCTGCCTGGGGTTCACTGTCTTTTTGAAAGTGCAGTTGACAGGTACCTTGTAAGTGGTTAAAAATTTGGATTTTTATTCTCCCTTTATTATCTTTTAAAATGTATTTATACATTTAATCAAGTTATATTTTAAAAGCATGTAACATATATAAATGATAAAGCATGATAATAAAATGGCAACTTTTGAACCCCAGTACCCAACTTAAGAAATGGTGATTCAATTAAGGTTTCTATAAAGCAGTGCCTTGTAAGCACTCTTTTAAGTTCTCCAGGTACATTAACTTCTTTAAGCCTCACAACGCACCTGTGAGATAAGCACTGCTATACCCGTTGACAGATGAGAAAACTGAAACTACATTACTGGACAGCATTGGATTGAGACCCAGGTAGCTGGCTCCAGTCTATGCCCTACCTCCCACAGCACCTATACCTGTGTAAATCTAACCTGGTTCATGCTCCTGCCTCCTCCAGGAGAAACCACTATCATGAATTTAGTGCTTAATATTCCTTTTCATTAAAAAAAAAGCCTCTGCAATAAACTGCAAACTGGGAGAAAATATTTGCAAATCATACAAGAGCTGTCCAGAAGGTATCCAGCCATGTAATATGTAAAATAGAGGTATTTGTGGCTGAATTTTTTATGAACAACCTATATTCCATAAGAGACTTGTATCTAGAATATATAAAAGGTTCTTACAACTCAATAAAAAGACAAATAGCTCAACTAAAAATGAGCAAAGGTGACACCAAATGCTGATGAGGATGTGAAATAGCAGGAACTCTCATTCATTGCTGGCAAGAATGCAAAACCATACAGCCACTTTGGAAGACAATTTAGCAGTTTCTTACAAAACTAAACATACTCATACCATATGACTGACAATCATACTCTTTGGTATTACCCCAATAAATTGAAAACTTATGTCCACAGAAAAATCTGCACATGGATGTTTATATTCATAATTGCCAGAACTTGGAAGCAATCAAGAAGTCTTTTAAGAGGTGAATGAATAAATAAACTGTGGTACATGCAGACAATGGGATATTCTTCGGTGCTAGAAAGAAGTGAGCTATGAATCCATTAAAAGACACGAAAGAAACGTAACTGTTTATAACCACGTGAAAGAAGCCAATCTGAAAAGTCTATATACTGTGCGATTCCAGCTATATGATGTACTAGAAAAGGCAAAACTATGGAGACAACAAAAAGATCCGTGGTTAGCAGAGACTGGGAGAAGGAATAGATGAATAGGTGCAACACAGAGGGTTTTCAGGGTAGTGAAACCATTCTGTCCGGTACCATGATAGATCCGTATCACTATACATTTGTCCAAACCCATAGAGCGGACCGCAATGTAAGCTATGGGCCTTGGTTGACAGTGATGCGTCAGTGTAGGTTCACAGATTGTAGGAAATGTACCATTTGCTGGTGGAGGCTGTTGATTGTTGGGGAGGCTGTGAGTGTATGTGTGGTAGTGAGCAAAGGTTATATGGGAACTTGCTATATTTTTCACTCAGTTTTGCAATGAACATAAACTGCTCTAAAAAGTAAAAAAATTTTAAAAGATTTATTGTTTTTGACAGAGAGAGACAGAGAGGAAGGGGAGGGCCCAGAACAGTCTCCATAGCTGACAGCATTAGTTTTCCATATAGTTTCACTCCACAGGTGGGCACGGGGCTGTGCAGGGCAGGAACTGGGCCGGAGGCTCCAGCATCGGCCCCGGCAAGAACCGAACTTCCCAGTCCCTGCCCTGTGCAGCCCCACACCCACCTGTGGAGTGAAATTGTGGAAAAACCAATGATGTACAACTATGGAGACTGTTCTGGGCCCTCCCCCTGCTCTCTGTATCTCTCTCTCTCTGTCAAAACAATAAATATTAAAAAAAAAACCAAAAAACGACAAACAGTCGTTAGTGTTGGTGAGGATATGGAGAAATTGGAACCCTCTTACATTGCTGGTGGGAATATACAAGGGCTGTCTGGAAAAAATCCAGCCATTGTAATATAACGAGAATAGTTACATGGCAGGACACTCTCTAGACAGCCCTTATACAATGGTACAGCCACTTTGGAAAATAGTCTGGTAGTTTCTTAAAAAGTTAAACCCAGACTTACTATATGATCCAGCAATTCCAATCCTAGGTATCTACCCAGGAGAAATGAAAACATTTGTCCACGCAAAGACTTGTATGCAAGTGTTCATAGCAGCATTATTTACAATAGCCAAAAACAGAAACAAGCCAAACGTCCATCAAGTGGATGGACAAGGGAAAAAAAAAAAAGACAAACAAAATGTGGTACATTCATACAGTGGAAGACACTTCAGCCACGACGAACCTCGAAAACATCTAAGTGAAAGAAGCTATAAGTTCCACTTACATGAAGAGTTCAGGAAAGGCAACTCTATACAAGCAGGAAGTAGATTAGTTGTTAGGGGCTGAGAGTGGAAATGAGTGGATGAAGCATGACATTTCTGTGTAGACTGATGGAAATGCTCTAAAATTAGTTTGTGTGATAGTGTACAATTTTTAAATATACTAAAATTAATTGACTTGTACATTTAAATGGGTGAAAGGTAAATTTTATGGTATGTAAATTATACCTCAAGTTGTTGGGAAAAAATGGGTTCTGATGATTTTTCAAATGTCTAAAGGTGTATTGTTTAGTTTCCAAATACAGTAGACTCTCACTTAACTGGCACCTATGGAGATTGGTCGATGCTGGATAAATGTAAGTAGACTCTCATGGCACCCATGCCTAATAAATGTAAGATTTTCTTGATTTTTTTTTTTTTTTTTCCCGGTTGCTTGAGTTCCAGTTAATAGAGAGTCTACTGTATTTGGGGACTTTCTGTTTCGGATTTCTAATTCACTGTGATCAGAGAACATACTCGAAACGACTTTAATCTTTTCAAATTTACTGAGACTTGTTTTATGGTCAACAACATGATGTATCTTTGATTCATATTTTGTGTGTTTGTGAAACTCAGGCAACCCTGTTTTAATCACCCATGGTTTTGTAATTATTCCTTAGTTACATTATAGTAATCTGGAGACGGCAGAAGTTATTGTCTTGAATCCGATGTCTAGTTGATGTCTTCAAGCCCCTCCAGGGCAGGCTCTGTGCCTTGTTTACCTTTCTACCCCCTTGGTGTTATTCCCGGCCCCAAATGGAAGCTCACTTAAATATTGTCGGGCGGTGTTCTTGTTTTTGATTCAGAAGACATGCTTATAGGTTGTTATGTGACAAGAGTGAGTCTCATACACTTGTGACTGCAGAACTGCATACAGAGCCTGGCACGTTGTTCATGCTGAAGCAGTGTTGATGCCACTGGATGGAGCCCAAGAGATACTCACAAAGGTGCTGCCTCTGAATTGTGCAGTTAAAGCCACGCTGGGGCAACTGACATACTGCCCTGGCCAATGCTGGGGAGGCCATCTTGTCATAAAGGCCCCTAAGACATGATGGCACGCCCAGACCACTTTCCTTGTGAAAGGGAAAGGCTGGACACGAGGCCGCCAGACTTCGGCGGCTCCAGCGCCCTGGAGCCCGCGGGCAGGTGGTTAGGCTGCGGGGACAGGTATGACGGAAGGATACTCTGCAGTCGTTGATGTGCAGGCTTGACTTGTGCCCCCAGTAAGCCACCGAAGCAGGTGCAAGACCCCGAGCCTAGCTGTTCAGTTACTCTTCCTACTGGGCATTCCCCCTCTTTCCTCCCTCAGGACTCGTTTTCTGTCCTCTCCTCCTCCAAATATCCTCAGAAATAACCTGATAATTTCACTCACACCAAGTTTTAAGTGACTAACAAAGCTCACTGTTTGGAAATGCAGGGATGGCTCAGCGGGTTGAGCACTCACTTTGCAGCCCCAAGGTCTGAGGATTGAGTCCAGCCCCGGCCCGTGCGGACCCATATGCTGAACTGGGGTGTGCTTCCCACGTGAGGGGCACCAGTTTGGTTTTTGTGGGATGAGCTTCCATGCGGGAAGCCCCCCCACCCCCGCCCAGCTCCCGCCCAGCGCAGCACCCGCCCACCTGTGTGGAACTAAACTGTCAAAAACCGATAATGTGCAACTATGGAGACTGCTCTGCCCCCGCCCCCCTTCTGTCTCTGTCTAAACACACACACACAACAAAATAAATCTTAAAATAAAAAAGCTCACTGGTTTTTTTTTTTGACAGAGAAACAGGCAGAGAGACAGACAAGAGAGAAGGGGGAGGGCCCAAAGCCGTCTCCATAGTTGACAGCATTAGTTTTCCACATAGTTTCACTCCACAGGTGGGCACAGGGCTGCACAGGGCAGGAACTGGGCCGGAGTCTCCCGCATGGGCCCCGGCAAGAACTGAACTGGGGGCACACCCCAGCTCAGCATATGGGTCCGCCTGGGTTGGAGCTGGGATTCGATTCTTGGTCCCCGGGGCTGCAAAGCGAGCGCTTAACCCGCTGAACCATCCCCGCTTCCCCTAAAGCTCACTGTTGAGTGCATTGCTAGCAGTATTCCCAGAGATGAGCAAGGGGGAGGTGCTGTGCTGCCCCGCAGAGAGGAAGTGAACTAAGGCCGGAAAAGGGCTACTAGATTGGGTGACTAGGAGCATATTGGTGACCTTGGGGAGATTTCAGGGGCTGATGGGCCCAGAAACATACTGACGTGGGCAGTGGAGGGAGAGGTGGAGAGGAGTATAGATACCCACTGTAGACAGCGGTCTCAAGAGTGGCGAGAAGGGTAGGGGACAATTAGGATGGTAGCTGCAGAAGAGATATGGGTTGAAGAGAGAAGACTGTTTTTAAAAGAAAAGATAAGCGATGTGTTTAAATGCTGATAGAAAGGAGCCAGGATAGAAGGAAGGCGGAACGTACAAGAGGGGTAAGCATGGGGTCAACTAGAAACCCTGGGCGCTGCCCCTGTGCTCAGTCCAGAACCAGTCAGTGCGGGGTGGGCACAGGTGGAGGACGGCAGGCTCATAGGGCCACAGCCCAGAGTCAGAGCAGGAAGACAGGACCCAGAAGCCACCTGGTGGCACCTTCTCATTGGCTGAAGGGGAAACACAAGCCCAGGCTCACACAATGTCCTGGTGATGCAAGCACTATAGCCAGGGTGTCCTTCAGGTCCCCCATGTGGCCTCTGTCCTCTGGCCGTCGCTCTGTCACATGGGCCCAAGTCTCCCTGGCTTCCCCACCATTAGGAGTGCCGTCGATGAAGTAGGGGAGCAGACCAGAGGGTGCGCTGAGCTGCTGGCCTGTGGTGCTGGGTGGGGGAGTCAGGCCTGAGAGGTGGGCATCCAGGCTGAGGCCCTTCCCGTGGCCATTAGCACCTGACTGACAGCCCTCAGCAGCCCCGACTAGCTCCTCCCAGCAGAAACCAGGACCTTCAAGGACACATAGATTTTGTCACCAAGCCAAGTAGCAAGTCTGGGACAGGGGCAAGCTGTCATTCTCTGAGCCTCATATACCCATGTCTCAGTGGGGTCAAGTGCCAGGTAAGGATGGATGAGGCAGGGGTCAGGGCTGGCCCTGGGGAGGCTGCTGAGGCCCCACCACAGCCAGAGGCTGGTTAAGGAGCCTGGGTGGGACTCAGAAGCAAGGCTGGAGCCACCAGGCTGGTTTATTGTACCTCAGGACTCCAGCTAAGGAGTGGGCTGGGGGCTTGGTGCCACTTCTAGCGGGGGACAGCACAGAGCTCATAGGGGGCTGGAGTCACTATGAAGCCATAGACCCCATGGTCGCTGGGCCGGGGCTGCCCAGCCGGCACGGAGAAGCTGAAGCGCTGCAGGAGGCAGGTGAAGAAGAGGAACAGCTCCATGCGGGCCAGGGGCTCCCCGAGACATGAGCGGCGACCTGTGAGCAGGTGTGGAGGGTGCTCAGTGAGCCTGGAGCCTGCACTCCACCCTCCAGGACTCCCTGGGGACGGTGCAGAGACCCGGGCCCCCCACAGCACCTGCTGAGAAGGGCATGAAGGCCGGATGCTTGATGAAGTGGCCCTGGGCATCCAGGAAATGCTCGGGGTGGAAGCGGAAGGGCTTCTCCCACACGGTCTCGTCCTTCAGCACCGATGACAGGTTGGTGAGCAGTGTCGTCCCCTGACAGGAGATGCCTGACATGGGTGGGGTCTGGGCTGGGGATGCAGAGACCCCTGCCACAAACACACCTGTGCACACACACTGTGCCTGGTCCACAGGGGTCCCGGCTCCCTCCCCTCCCCCATGACAGAGCCAAGTGCATGCACTTCTTAGTGTGTCTTCTCCACCCAACTTGGGGCTGTGAATGGACAGGGCTGGTCCTGCCTCTGCTCATCCTGACACCCGCCCTGGCTGGGACAGTCAGTGCCTGTGGAAACAACTGGGCGGCGTGGGTTCCAGCCCTGGCCCCACCTGGCAATGGCCATGTGGGCTTCCAGATGGCAGGTGGTGGGAGCAGGGATGAGGAGGGCCACAGGCCTACCTTGGGGACGCGGAAGCCCTGCACTTCAATGTCACGGGATGTCATGTGGGGCAAACCCAGTGGGATGATGTCCCCAAAGCGCTGCACCTCATGGACCACGGCCATGGTGAAGGGCATGTGGGTCTGGTCCCCCATCTCTGGTCGCCGCTCCTGCCCTATCACCTCGTCGATCTCCTGCTGGACACGGCCTGGACGGACAAGCACCCCCGAGAGGTCAGACCCCAGGCTGGGCTCCGACCTCCTCCTGACTCCCTTGTAGGCCTGTGCCACCCAGAGGAGGGGGTCACTCTGACCTCGGAGCCGGAGCCCAGCTCTGCTCAGAGCTCCTGGGAGCCCAGCCACACTCAGGGGCCCCCGGCTAGTCCTTCCTCCCTCAGCCATCCCACCCGGCCCCCAGGCTGGGCTCACGCTGCACGTCCGGGTGCAGAATCATGAGCAGAAGGGCCCAAACCAGCGTGGTCGAGGTGGTCACCATCCCAGCAGTGAGCAGGTCAGCTGCCACCATGCGCAAGTTCTCATCATTGAAGCTGCTGTTGGGGTTCCCCTTAGCCTGGGCCATGCAGAGAGGGTAGGCTCAGGGCCAGAGGGAGGAGGCCCCCAAGTGACCTCCCACTCTGCAACCAGCAGGCTGGGTGCCTGATCAGGTGATACATGGGCCTGCCCCACCTTACTCAGGGTCACCTCGGGTCCCTCAGCCCACAGTCCCCAACCTCATCCTCGGCAGCTGCCCTTACCTTCTCCACCTCGAGCATGAAGGCATCAGTCAGGTCTCGGGGGGGCTGGGATGGGTCCCAGGTCGTCCTGTGCTCAGTGAGCAGCTCATCCAGCAGGGCGAAGAAGGCCTTGTGCCCTGGGAACACTTTGGGGGCCAGCCCGGGAATGCGTAGAAGTATCGGGAATGAGTTCAGCACCTGTGCAGACCACAGGTGTGGGGCCCTGGGTCCTTCCTCTGCTCAGGTGTGCCCCTTGACCATTGACCTGGCTCCTCCCTAAATGCCGGCCATCTGCCCTGTCCTGAAAGGGTAAACCTGAAATCTACACCTGGTGGGTTCTGTGGCTTCCAGGGAAGGAGGCACAGGTTCCTTAGCCGTCTGCTGGGCCACCTGACCCTGGGCCTCCTCTCCAGTCCCTCCTCAGGGCCAGTCCCCCACCTCCAGGCCTTTCCTCATGCAGTGGCCTCTGCAGGAATGCCCCTTCTCCTAGAGCCTCTCTGTGACTCCTCTGGAGTCCCCTTAAAGGGAGGCCTGCCTCCAGGGAGCTCCCTTGCCAGGGCTCCTTGGGGCCCCCCCGCCCCCACCTGGTTCAGAAATCCAGACTCCTCTTTTATCATGTCATCCAATAGGGCCAATAGATTGCGCATGCGCGCGTCCTTGTAGTCAAAGCGGAGCCCGTAGAGAAGGGAGGCGATCACGTTGCTCACAGCTTTATTCAGGAGGGTTTTCGGGCTAAAGGGGCTTCCTGGGAGAGCATGGTGCCGTCAGGGGTCACCTCCATCTCCGCTTCCCAGCCTCCCTCCTCAGCCCCAACACTCACCGGCCTGGTCAGCGAAGGCGGCACAGAGGCAGGTGGCTTCCTCGGTCACCCACCGCTCTAGTGACTTCTTGCCCAGGCCGAAGTTGCGCAGGGTGGACAAGGAGAAGCGCCGCTGCTCGCGCCAGGCTGGTCCGTAGCGGGCGAGAATCACCCCTGAGGCAGGGAAGTGGGCGTGGCTCGGGTGTGCTCTGGCCCCGCCCCCGCCCCCGCCCGCCCACTGCTCGCGAGCTCTCGTTTCCTCCAACGAGAACACATCCCGCCTTCTGCTAGTAAGCCCCGCCCCTTCCGGTGCAGGCCCCGCTCGGCTCCGCCCACACCGCTTCGCCGCCGCGCTACATCCCGCCCGTTTTGACAACCACGTGCATCTGGGTGAAGATCCCAGGCTGTTCGACAGGTCTTGGCTCAACGCAAAGCCCACTCCAAACCCACTCGCGTCCGGGAAGGCCCCTCCCACCGCCGCCCCGCCCACCACGGCCTCTGGCTTTGTCCTCGGCCCGCCCGCTCTCGGCAAAGCCCCGCCCACGTTTTTGTTCCCAATCCTTGGTATGGGCTCCTTCCTACAAACTCCCTGCCTTTTCCCTTCAATGCACGTCCATCCCCGCCTTCGTGTGAACCCTGCGGGGTCTCT
>PVKE010021586.1:0-26398 GCA_004027555.1 Craseonycteris thonglongyai
CCCTGGCCCATGTGGACCCATATGCTGAACTGGGATGTGCCCCCCAGTTCAGTTCTTGCCAGGGAACTCCTCCTGGCCCAATTCCTGCCCTGCGCAGCCCTGCGTAGCCCTGCGTCCCCCTGTGGAGTTTAACTATATGGAAAACTAATGCTGTCAACTATGGAGACTGCTCTGGGCCCTCCCCCTTCTCTCTGTCTCTGTCTGTCTCTGTCAAAAAAAAAAAAAAAACCCAATAAAAATAAATTTCTTAAACAAATCACTTAACTCCAATAAAGTTAGAAAAGACTCAACTTTGACTAAAATTTCCCTAGCACCGTGCCAGGTACTTACAAATCTTATATTGAAACATCCCTGCCTGTAAAGAATTCAGAAAATGAAGACACATTTAATCATTTAAGAAACAAGCTCATGTGGCCAGTCATTAGTCACTAATATGTGACCCAATCCAATCTCCCAAAGAATTAAAAAAGAACAAAAAATTGCTGAGTGAATTGCCCACTGTAAATAAGATTATAGGAAAAATACTATTAAGAGAATAGCCCTTTAGAATTTAACATGTTTAAGTCACAGAATTTTAAATCTGGGAGGGACCAGAGAAGTCTTTCATCATTTCTCAGAACAGGCCACTAAGGCACAGGCCAATCCTGGGTCACTCGGCAGGCCTGTGGACCTCTAGGCCAGTACTTCTGCCCCTGGACTAGGGTCAAGGGGAGACACTTAGGCATGCGGCTCTCCTCTCCCATCTCCTTCCTTCTTTTCTTTTTTATAAAGCCTTGCAGGAAATTCTGATGCCCACTCCCAGATGAGAACCACTGTATTAGACCATGTGGATGGCTGATAGCTTTATATGTGAAATGGTCTTAATTATAAACTCCCCATGAAGCAGGCCTATCTCAACAGCTCCAAAGGTTCACTGTCAAGAGGTGCTGATGGTCTTTTCTAGTCAACCACACATTACATTCACTAACGGCTCTTAGAAAAGACCAAGACTTCATTTTTGCCCTTTTTCATTTTAAAATATGAACATACCTCTTAAAAATGCTTTTACTGTGAATTCTTCCTCCCAGCTGCTTATCAATAGCATCTGTTCCATCAGTTTTTGTGGAATATACACCAATAATTCTACTCTCACAGCTTGCACCAGATGTGTTAAGATAGTGGAGAACCCAAACTGTTGGTTTATTGCAAACTAAACCATACGAATCACAGAAGTCTGTTAAAGCCTGGAGCAAAAGAAAAAATATATATATGTCAAATTTAAATTTAATTCTGGAAAGAAATTTTTTAATTAAAAAATTAATTTGTTCTGTTACTTTCATGTACAGCTGCAATTTCAGTTGGCCATAAGGAAAATAAAATGATTATAAATTTCAGCCTCATCTTTATGTCTTCAAAAACCAAACATGCATTTGTTGAATTTGGGGTAAGGGAACAAATCACAAAAAGCACCACCCAAAAACCCAACACCTTTTCATCTAGAGAATTCTTTTCCACATGGAAAATTATATTCTATTTCCTCCCTCTTTAGCTTTACAACCAACATAACTTTTCAATTTTAAAATCTTCATATAACAACTAAGAGTTAGACCTTTTAACTTTCCCCATTATTTTCCCTCAAATTTCCCATTTGATTCAATCTTCCTTTCACCTTCTACTAACTAGCCTCATAGTTGATTCTTATTTTTAATTCCAAATCCAATCATGGATTAAGTACATTAATTTGTTCTTTTTCAGGAATATGAGACTGAGTACATATTGTCTGAACTCATTTGTCACATATCTACCCATTCATTCATTCATTTGAATATGAAGTACCTACTACGGGCTGAGCATAATCTAAGGTCCTAGAGATATCATGGTGAGCAAGAGACAAGATCCTAGCCCTTCTAGAGGTTACAGTTAATGTGGAAGACAGACACTAAAATAAGCCATCAGCACACAGTGTAATAAGTGTTACCAAGTGAGTCTAGGAGGTGCTAAGAGGCAAAGGGGTGGGGGTGAGGGGTGGGGAGATGGAGCATGTGGGGGGAGGGGGGAAGGGGGGGTCATTCCAGTAGAGTGGGAAGGGCTTTCCCTGAGAGAAATGGCATTATTGTTGTGAGCTCCCTGACAACATGCATTTTTTTTGTCAACTTTGTTTCATTTCCCAAGTCCTGGAATACAAGGCCTGACACAAAGTAGATGCTTAACCTTTACTAACTCACTGAATGAATATAGGGCCATGACATGTCTTCCATTTTCATTTAATATCACTATCAAACTCCTGTATTGGTTTTTAACTTTACCTGCACATTTATGAGAATTCCCAATTAAATTATAAATTGGTCAAGTGCAAGAACTGTATGTTGTATTTCTTTGTGTCCCATATAGTCCCTAGAACAGTGCTCCATATACCAAAAACATTTTAAATAAATGTGTTGGAGGACAGAATGAATGTATGCATGCTATTTCCTTTTTTGCAGATAAACCAGGAGTAAAAGAATATAGAGTTGAGACTTAAAAAAATCAATGTTAACCCACCCCATCTTCCAGTCAAGGTTTTTAGCCCCATCGTGCAGAACGGAAAAACATCACAAGACTATCTAACAACTCAATTTATAAATAACTTCAGTAGCAGAACCCACACAACCATGCAATTTCCTGAAGGGGATCTGGAACCAAATCAACTTCCTCTTTATGCTGAACTTCTAATAACCATGTCATCAGCTTGCTCACCTAAATACTGACACCCATATCAAAGACTTCAAACTAACTCATATCAGTTTTCACTATTAACAATGATCTAGCAAAAATATTTTTCTTAGATGTCCAAAGGTGCTAATTAATAGCAAACATAATACTTAACCAATAAGACAAAAAGATAATGAAGCTTTAAGTCATGTAAAAAGATCTTTAAAATGTGATTTAAAATAGAAGTATCTTTAAAAAGACTTACTGATCTCAAAGTGAATTAATCAAACTAATGTTTTAACTTGTAACTTGTAACTTAGTAACTGCTACATTCACTAAATCACTATGATCACTATGATCATTCTCTCAAAAAAAAAAAATCACTTCAGGAAACAAAATACCACTATAGCCTCACATACTACAATATTGCTCTTAATTTAAAAAGAACTTCAAGAGAACAGTTCTATAAAATAGCCATCAAAAATTGTTAAATTGGGGAAGCTGGGATGGCTCAGTGGGTTAAGCACTCGCTTTGCAGCTCCGGAGACCAAGGATCGAATCCCAGCCCACACGGACCCATATGCTGAACTGGGGTGTGCCCCTGGTTCAGTTCTTGCTGGGGCCTATACCGGAGGCTCCTGGCCCAGTTCCTGCCCTGCACAGCCCCCCACCCACCTGTGGAGTGAAACTATATGGAAAGCTAATGCTGTCAACAATGGAGACTGCTCTGGGCCCTCCCCCTTCTCTCTGTCTTCTCTCTGTCATAAAACAATTAAAATAAATCTTAAAAAAAAAAAGAAAAATTGTTAAATCTTCAATGAGGAATAAAAACTCCATAAAACTTTCAGTGGTGATGTAGTATACTTTGCTAGAATAAAATTATGGCCTTAAAAATGACTAGCAATAAGAAATGTGTCTTCAAAAACTATAAAAAAGTAAACAGTCTCATGTTTGGTTTATGTGACAAAATGGGCTACGAAAAATAACACAAATTGCTTAGTGCATAATAAACATATATACAGTAGACTCTCCGTTAACCAAAACTCAAGTAACCAGCACTCTTAAGCAAAAATGTTGCCCATTGCTTGAGATTTTGTTAGTTGCTTGAGTTCCAGTTAACAGAGGGTCTACTTACATTTATCTGGTATCTACCAAACCCTATGGGCACTGGTTAACTGAGAGTTTACTGTATATGTGTACATATATATTTTAAAACTTAAGAAAATGCCAAGACCTTTTTAAGTTCTATATTTGACCTTAAAGAATATGTCTCCATTTCATTGGCCAAGTGGTCAGACAGGCTGTACGGATAAGGGATGCCAAAGTAATCAGCCTCTTCCTGAAGAGCAAGGCGGGTTTGCTCATCGGTGGGAATGTGAACTTCTCCATGAAGATAATCCAAAAGGTATTGAAATAGATGTCCATCACGATCAATAACACAAGCCCCTAGAAAACATGCAGTTCAAAAATAATTGCACAGATACGTATGTGAACCGACAAAATTCCAACGTCAAACTAAAATCAAACTGAAGTTAGAAGTGTTTTTCTCACAAGAAAGTTCACATCTATTGTTCAAATAGTTTTAGTCAAATTTAGTGATCCTCTCCATTCTCACCAACCATAAAGGAAAATGTATTCTGAGCTCCATTTGAAATTTTGGATGCAATGACAATATTCCCACAATGGCCACTGCAAAAGCAATGGAGACCTCATACTGGTAGGAATGGAAGCTTACCCACAACCTCAGCCCAGCCGGGCCAGGAAAGGGCAATGGAGTTCCTCCCTCATGAGGGCTTGCAGGGTGCTCATTACTATGTTCAGGGTTTGTGTCAACTTGCAGCACTGACATATAAACCCAGGCTTCTGAGCTCCGGGCATGCCATGTGTTTGGATTAATTAGATTAGTCCCTTTGTACTGTGAGAATCTAAACTTAAAAAAAAAAAAAAAAAAAAATGAAATGCTGATAGTACTTTATAATAAGAGACTATTCTTAATTTATCAAAGTAAAAAATAAAAAAACACTTCTATGTGCGGTTACTCAATAATTCCTTTTCTCCCTCAATTAGTTTACAAAAAAAGAGATTAAGCAGGTAAAATGTGGAGAGGAAAAAATTCAATCTCTGCTTCCCATGTTTTCATCAGCAACCTTTGTGTCCAGACGGACATCATGCCCTGAGCATCAGCCATCAGTGAGTTCTCCATCACCTGCCATTCAGCTGACACAGCAATCCCTCTAGACGCAGGGATACTAACAGCTCCTCATGCTCAAGATTTCTCAATCCCTTTCTCCTACCACAGAAGCAAGAGTGAGCCCTAGAACCCTTACAATGTACAAAAAGCCTGACTAGCAGCTAGACTAGGTGATAAATTTAACACTAATTCCACACGAACAGTGACTGCCCTGTCAGTTTTGAGGGCAACTGCTTTCTCCAGAGACACATATTTTTTAACTCAAAAACACAGAGCGGGGAAGCCAGGTTGGCTCAGTGGGTTAAGTGCTCACTTTGCAGCCCTGGGGTCTGAGGATCAAATCCCAGCCCGTGTGGACCCATATGCTGAACTGGGGAGTGCCCCCAGTTCGGTTCTCACCGGGGTGAGACCCCAGCCCAGTTCCTGCCCTGTGCAGCCCCACACCCACCTGTGGAATGAAACTATGTGGAAAAACCAACGATGTGCAACTATGGAGACTGATCTGGGCCCTCCCCCTTCTCTCTGTCTCTGTATCTCTGTCTCTCTGTCTCTCTCTCTCTCTCTGTCAAAAACAATAAAAATAAATCTTAAAAAAAACCAAAAACACAGAGAGGAGCTGTTTACTCAGCCTCAATACCTTTACCCATGGAGTTCGATGAATTAACAACTTTCAAAATATAATCCCCATAGGTAGGTAGTTCACGTTCGTCTTTATACACTCTTTTTTTGTCAGCTTTAACAACAGCATCACAGATTGTAGAAACTGGTATTTAAGTTCTCCATGTGTTTAATAAATCTCCATACAATGCTAATGATCTCACTAATTAGTAAACTAATCTAATACATTCTATTGTAATTAGGAAAAATCAAAGAGAATTTAAACTAGACTCCTAATTTAATAAATATTCATGATCATGCTTACAGACTTTATTTACCTGATTCATCTGTTTTTAGAGGAAAACGACCACTGAACATGGATGCTAGCATGGAGTCCTTAAAGCGGCACAAAGATTCACGCCTGGCTGTGTAAATACAGCCACCCACATTCAGTCGAAGAATATCTAACATCTCTTCTTCTGCCTTGTGATCTTCCATTGTTCCCACCAACACCTGAATATTCTGCCTTGAAACACTTTCAAAATTGCAAAACAATGGTGGTCCTAATTGCCCTTTGTAAAAAAAAAAAAAAAAAAAAATCATCACTGACATTTCCAGCAATACACTAAATAGATAACATAAATACATTTTAATGTGATTTAAAATAAATTCTTCAGCACTGGCATTATTGAACATAAGGTTTTTTAACATAATATAAAAGAAGTTTGAGACATGCTCAAAAGCTAGAAAACTTTTGGCTCAGAAGACTTGTAAATGATAGTAAGCTATTATCAATCAAACCATAGCTGTTGAGATGACTATTTAAAGAATTAAATAAGATAAATGCATTGTCTGTCATAGATAAAGCAAAAATGGGGTGTACTTATGATCTTTAATATTCACAAACCTTCTTAAACTACAATAATTCTGAGGGGTCATCTAGACTGCAGAGGAGATCAGTGTGTAGCAGGGGATGGGGATGGGAATCTCTGCCACTTACTAGCTCTGGGACCTCAGGCAAACACTCATCTTCCTCAGTCTGTGGCCTCATCTTCAAAATGAAATTAGGGATGTTGACAAAACATAAAAAGCACATAAAACAGTCTCTGGCTCAAAGTCAGTACTCAATAAGTGATAAATATTACCTATAATGATACAAATTTTACCATAAGGTATATACTGAGGGACTTGATAGTGACTCTGGATATTTAAGGAAACAAAAGAATAGAAGTTATTAACAATGGTAACTGTAATTCTTAAGTTAGGTCACTAAGGAAGACATAATTTATCAACTGAGATCAGAATTCTAAGTACTGTATTAGTAGCCAGACTGGTCCAGAAGAACAACAAATAACATCTCTAAATCATATGGCTTCTTCACTCCAAAATGGCTGAAGCTTTAGAGGAGTTTTAAGGATTTGATTTCTTAATCCATCCTGGCGATGGATGAACCACAGGGGACATTTCCATGGAACCAAAATGATACTGTGATGAAAAAGTAGGCTGACTAGATGTACTGTTTTAAAACAGGACCAAGTAAAAAGCAAAAACAAAAACATCTGTTTAAAATGGTATGGTCAGCCTAGTCTCACTAGGCTAAATTCAAGGTGTCAGTAGGCTAACCAGACCTACCATTTTAAACAGTACAGTACCGTTATTTATTTATTTATTTTTCCTTTCCCATTTAAAACGGTACATCTAGTACGGCCAATATTGAGATCCATCATGTCTGCACATTTCATAGGCACATCCATGGCAATTCACTTTTACTATATGATCAATGAAGATCCTCTCATAGAGGCCCCAATTTAGACAGTCTTCAATGAAATGTAAGGAGACGATTAGTCTGAGGAAAACCATGGTCAATAGAAACTATTATGGACCCAAGGTCCAGCCTTCAAAAACCACTTGCGGGATGTGACTTCTTGAGCTACCTGTAAGTCCTAGGAGCAGCTCCCCAGTGATTCATGTGAACTATCTCTGAGGCATGGAATGGAACTGATTGTGCTGCCCCAGTAACCGGCTTCCAGGAATCCTACCCTTCAAAGCCCCAGGCAAACCTCATTACTTGCATAACCTTCCCAAGCATCCCCAAGTTAGAATCTTTGCACAGTTCTCCAAATGTACTTTGTACCTCTGTCCACATTTTACCTCACTTGTTTAATTCCTACTTTGGGGGACTAAAAAAAAAAAAAAAAAAAGGCCTGTTACCCTTAATAGTTCCCATTGATTGAATGCTTACTACGTGCCAGCCATGTAGGAGACACTTGACATGACCTAATTCACACAAAAGCCCTATTGGGTAAGAAATACCGCACCTACTGACAGATGAAAACACTGGGGAAAGAAGCAGTGATGCGTGCTGGGTCCACACTAAGGTTGCCTTACTAGTAAGTGGTGGAAGCAGCCCCAATCTAGGTCAGTAGGACCAACTCCAAGTTCTTTCTGCTGCGCCCCACACTCTCCTTCACACTGTTTCAGCTCTAAGGCTCCTGATCCAGGCACTTCACTTTGAGCACCTGTCCATCTGTTGGTGGCAACAGGTGCTCAGCAGCATGGAGTGCAAGGACTTAAGACACCCCTACCTCAGTCAGTCTCTAAGGCAGACAGCCATTACCATGTCGAGGCCAGTCACGATGACCCATCCTCAAATGCACCCACTTAGGCTCCCTGCTGTGTCAGCAGGGCCCTGCCCTCTGGGTAAGTGTCCCCAAGGTGCAGTCCTGTGACCACCTCTATCAAAAACATCAAGAACACTTGATGAAAGTGCAGATTCCCGGGCCGCGGCCCAGAGTCCGGCTCGGAAAGTATGAGGCGGGGTCGCGAATCTTCCCACTTTGAGAAACGCACTCCTCCCACGAGGTGGGATGTAAGGGGCTGGGGCACCAGAGAGCCCCAACGAGGTCTCCCCGCGGCCCGGGGACCCGGCATCGGCCCCAAGTCCGAGCCTGCAGCCCGGGCCGCCCGTGCTGTCAAGGAGGCCCAGGCCCTTCTTCGGGGCGCCCCGCCGCCTCCCGGGCCCGCAGCCCACCCGGAGCCCAGCTCCTCCGCACGGGCGGGGCCAGGTAGGCAGCCTCCCCGACTGACCTGCGGCCCGCCCGGCCCTCGGTGCGGCCGCCAGACACCGCAGGGCCCGACGCGGAAGTGAGCGCCTCCTCGGCTACTCAGTAACTCCTGAAGCAGCGCGGCCCCAGCGGCGCCCCCGCGCGGCCCGGCCGGGCAGCAGCTACCAGATGGAGGGAAGCTCCGCCCGGGACACGCCCCGCCCCCGGACCGGTCCTGCCCCGCCCTCTCCCCGCCCCCGGACCAATCCTGCCCCGCCCTCGCCCCGCCCCCGGACCAATCCTGCCCCGCCCCGCCCCCGGACCGGTCCGGCCCCGCCTGCGCCTCTCCCCGGACTGGTGCTGCCTAGTGCGTCGCTGCAGCCAACCACGCGTGAGGGGCAGGAGTTCGAAGACAGTACCTTGCAGCAAAAAGAACGGTCCGCAGAGAAAACACAGGCTGGACGCCCAGGGACAGTCTTGTCTGTTCAAAGGCTGCGTTTAAATATGAAGGAAAGAAACAAAACCGAAGTTGCGATTGTCCGGAGTCATTTAATGAGTGGTAAGAATTAGAATGAATTAGAGTTTTGCACCCCAGCTGAGGGCTTTTGCACTCCAAATGAGGGCCCTTCCCTCCAAACTGAACTGCTCAATGCCAAGATTTATTACTATATTACACTTCGAGAAATCCATTTGCAAGGTGTTTGTGGTTTACAAATCTCTTTCACACAGAGCATTCTTGTTTAATTTAGTCTGTGAGACAACACCCATATTTTTCTTCTCATTACAAGGAAAATTGAGTCAGGAGCAAACACTTATTGAACACTTCTGTTCACCTGACATTCTACCAAGTCCTTTGCAGGTACTATTTAACTTCCTTTTAACAACTCCTAAAGAGTTATTTCAGTTTCCAGCTGCACCCTACCTTGTGTAAGAGACTTTACTAGGTACTTCAAGAATAAAACACAGTCCTGTTTTCAAGGTACTTTCCCAGAGTCTATAATGATTTGTTCCTAATTTTTCTGACTGGGTTTTAGGAAGGAATAGGCCAATGAGAGGTAAACCCACCTACCCCATCATATATTAATAGTCAGATGAGAGAGAAAAGATTTGTTCAACCTATAATTATTGACTGTTGACTACTAGCCATGGACTAGGCATTGGGAGCCAAGGACTGAACAAGACAATGTTCCTGACTCATGATATGGTTCAATGTCACAATTCACAAAAAAATATTTAACAGTTATGAGTTCTGTTCACCAAATAACTCAGTAACACATTTATAAAGCAAAAATCATAGGACATGCAAAGAAATACAGATAAAAAAATATACTCATAGCAGGAAACTAATATACCACTTTTAGTACAAACAGATCAAGTAAACAAAAAATAAGGAAAATAAATATAGATGTAAATAGCATAGTCAATCAGGTAGATTTTATGGATATATTTATTTTACAGCCAGAAAATAGAGAATGCAATAGTAACAAAGATGATAAAATATTTCAGAATAAAGTTATCAAGGAATGTGCAAATCTTATGACAAAAACTTTAAAGCACCCTGAAAGATACAAAAATGGACTTTAATAAATGGAAAGATATTCCATAAGATCACAAAGGTATCAGTTTTCTCTAAGTTAATTTATAAATGTAACAAATACCAATGAAAATGTCAACAAGATTTTTATGGAGCTAGACAAGTTGACAGTTAATTTTACATGGAAAAATAAATATGCAAAAATAGCCAGGAAACAATGAAAAATAAAAGTTTATGAGGGGAGACTAGCCCTACCAGTCATCAAAACACTCTAAAGATCTGGTTTGTTTATGTACTCATTGTACTGGTGGATAACTAGATAAATAGACCAGTGGAATAAAATAGAAAGTCCCAGAAATAGATCCAAGTACATATGGAAATCTAATATGTGATAAACATGATAACTCAAACTTTTTGGAAAAGAGGGACAATTTAATAACTGTTGGTGGGACAACTGGTTTGCCATTTGGAGAAAGATAAAATTAGAACCAAGTCTCATACTATAATCAAGAATAACTCCAAATGAGCCAGGAATATAAATGTCAAAAATGAAACTGGGGAAAGCCGGGACGGCTCAGCGGGTTGAGCGCTCGCTTTGAAGCCCCGAGGACCGAGGATCGAATCCCGGCTCCGGCCCAGGCGGACCCACGTGCTGAACTGGGGAGTTCCCACAGTTCGGTTTTCTAGCTGTCTCTGTCTCTATCTCTCTCTCTCTCTGTCAAAAAGTAAAATAAAAATAAATATGCACTGAAGATAAAATAATTACTCTCTATAAATATAAAAAAGATATAAAAAAAATGAAACTGTAAATACTAGAAGAAATTGTGTATGATTTTCTCTACAGCCTGATGTAGGAAAAGACTTTCTAACTATGACTCAAAATTCAGATGCAATAAAAAATAAAATTGATATATTTTGACTGTATTTAAAAAACTTTTGAGGGATGCCAGGATAGCTCACTGGTTGAGTGCTTGGCTCATAATTGTGAGGTCCATGGTTCAATTCCTGGCCCCAGCTGGTGCAAACCCATAACCTGAGCTATGGTGTAACTGGTAACCACCAAGATGGCACAGTGGTGAAGTTTCTCACCTCCCATTCATGAGGCCCCTGGTTCGATTCCCACCACTCGCAGCCCCACATCCACCTGTGTGGAATGAAACCATGTCACAACTAATGATGTACAACTATGGAGACTGCTCTGGGCCCTCCCCATATCTCTCTCTCTCTCTCTCTCTCTCTCTCTCTCTCTCTCTCTCTCTCTCTCTCTCTCTCTCTCTCTCTCCTCTCAAACAATAAAGAATAAATCTTTAAACAAATTTTTGAACAATAAAAAAAATTAAGCCAAGACAACAGACAGATTACTAACCAGGAGATCCATCCATCCATCTATCCATCCACCCACCCACCCATCATTTGTCTACCTTAAAACCCATGTATTTGCACTGACACTTCCAGTTCCAAGCAAAAACCATAGGTTTCATAATAGCATTTTCCTTTTCAAAGTAGGTAGCTATAATATTTCTCTGATTGTGAGAAATTTGGTTCTTATTATCTATAATATAGATAGTTTTTGCTTAGTCGTAGAATATACAGAAAGTATCGGTAACTTCAGAATTGCTAATCCACAACTGTGAAAATTTAACTAACTGAAATTGAATATTTACTATTCTTTTTTAAAACTTTCACTTAAGGGTATGAAGTCAAATACTGAGATCTAAAAGTACTTTGATTCATTCATTTCCCTCATGTTTCTTCAGTGTGACTATGTTGTTCACGTGAATTATGGTTAGGTTTACTTATGTCTACTTGTATATAGTTTTAGAGTTTTTCCCTACCTTTATATGCATGTATGTTTATACTCGTGTGTATATTTTAGTATGTGAAACAGTAACTAGTTTCAAAAGTTAGAACTTTATAAATAGGTATAGTATATGTTTGACCAAAATGAAAACCTGAATCTAATCATGGGGAAACATCAGACAATCCCAAGCAGAGGGATATTGTAATTCATTTGGCCTATACTCTTAAAAAAATGTCAAGGTCGTGAAAGACACAAAAAGACTAATTTTTCCATATTAAAGGACTCTATAGAGTCTGAAATTGTCAAAATAATAAGTATTCTAATAAAAATAGAAGTAAGTTTATTTCAAAACAAAAAGTAATATATATGTGTGTATATGTGTGTGTATATATATATATATATACACACACACACACACACATAATATATATATATATATATATATATATATACACACACACACACACACATAATATATATATATATATATATATATACACACACACATACACACACACATACACACACATACATATACAATTTCATATTGGGAAGCTGAGTAGAGTTTATGTAAGCTGCCAGTAAACTATTCTAGCAAGTCCAGAAGACTTTCCACAAGCTTATGTATATATGTGTGCATAGCCCTGATTATGTTCCTTTTCTGATAAAAACTTACCAATATCCTCATTGCCAAATAGCTGCCCCATCTCGCCTTTCCTACCAGCCCTCTATATTTACATTATACCTGAACTAAACTATTCGTTAGAAAATTTAGCCATTTTTTCTGCATTTATCCTGCCCTTCTCTCGAAATAAAATGTCCCTTTCCACACACTGTAGTTCTCATCTGGAGAAACCTTACTCATCCTTCAAGACCCCTGTATAAGCTTCCTGAGGCTACTGTAGCAGATTCCCACAAATGGTGGCTTAGAGCAACAGAAATGTATTCTCTCACAATTCTGGTGGCCTGAAGTCCAAAACCAAGTTGTCAGCGTGGCTGCACTCCCTCTGAAGGCACTACTGAGAATTTATTTCTTGCCTCTTTCAGTTTCTGGTGACTGTTGACATTGCTGAGCTTATCACTGCATCTCTCTGTTCTTTATCCTGCTATGAGCCTGTGTGTCATATTTCTCTGCCTCTCTCTCGTAAGACTACCTGTGGTGACATTTTTAGCACCCACCTGGACAATCCAGGATAATCTCTCATCTCAAAATCCTTAACATAATGAAATCTTCAAAGACTCTTTCTCAAAGTAAGATAATATCCACGATTTTTCCATATAAAGTAATATTCATAAGTTCCAGGAATTACGAAGACAATATATCTTTGGGGGACCATTTTTTTAGCCTACCACAACCCCCTAGGTCACATGAACTGTCCTCTATGTTGCCTTTCTGAATCTACAACCAAATAGAAACGAGTCTTTCTTCTGCTATTGTTGTAGCAATGAACATTGTATTATTATTAATGTATATGTCACATCTACTAATCTGTAAAATTCTTCGACAGTATAAACTTTCTATCATTGTAACCCCATAGGACCTCGCACTTATTAGCTGTTTATCCTTTTTTGCTAAATAATTCCTACCACCCTTTATACAGTTCATTACTTACACAGAAAAAAAGGGGATGCCGGATAGCTCAAGAGGTTGAGCACTTGCCTTGCAACTGCAAGGTCCAGGGATCAATCCAGGCCTGGCCTGTGCAAACCCATATGCTGAACTGTGGTAGTGAAGGTTTTCAGCCCACTTGAGGGAGGCCCCACGAGGGAGGCCCCATTCAGCCCCACATTCTCCTATGCAGAATGAAACTATGTCACAACTAATGGTGCACAACTATGGAGACTGCTCTGGGCCCTTACCCTTTCTCTCTTTCTCTCTTACCTTCTCTCAAATACAATAAAATAAACCTGTAAAAAAATGGCAAATATCTTAAGAAAACCACTTCTGTTACTTATCTTAATAAAATTAAGGTAATATGAAAAGATACATGATGTTTTGTGAGTTTAAAAAATTGCTAGCTATATTTGCTTTTAAAATGAACCTAGCACAGTTTTCTACAATCCACTGTTATAGTAAATATTTAGCTACTTCTAGGTTTTTGCATTGGCTTAGGAAATTTTGATTTGATGAACCCATTTGTTATTTACATTCATTGTCTAAATTTTTATGTTGAGAGGCAACCCTTCAACCCGTGGCTTAATCCTCATTCCCAACTCTGGAACCACAGAACTGCTCCACCCCTACCCACCTCTTTCCTATATCATCCACTCTCTCTCTTTACTGTTCCCATGGCCTACGTAAAGAATACAAACCCTCCCTCTATTCTGAAGCTATTGCCATTTCTCATTTTAACCTCAAAGTATAGCCAGCTCTCATCTCTGCATCCTCTTTGCAGAGAAATGAATGACTTCCTTTTATCCCCCAGGGTTGTTCTCGCTCTCATCTTCAGATGTGTAAAACAAGGTTTGCTGTCCCCTCTTTGAATGAGCTCCTCCCTTGGCCTCCATGGGACCAATGTCTCCTCTGACCTCTCCTCTTGCCCTTTCATCTGTCCTCCTTACATTGATGCTCACCAGGGTCTACCTTCCACCCCACTTGTGCTCTACACACTCTTCTTCCATAACTTAATTGACTACAGTGGTTTCTATTATTGTTCACTGCTGACTCCCAAATCCAGACATCTCTTTTGAGCTTCCTGTTTTACATCTGTGTGACTGCTGAGCATTCCCACCTAGATATTCCAAAGGAACTTTAAATGACAGAATTCATTATTTTCCATGACTGTTGTCTCTTTGCATTTACAGTGAGCAGTAGAAGGGAGAAATGGTATATGATCCAGAAAGGTACAAACAGAGATCTCTTGGGAGATCTCTCCAGCAGCCAAGGGACTATCCATGTGGAGAGAACTCTGGAGATGTGGACTTCAGGACACTGTGCTGTTGGGTTACATGTAAGTGTAAGTTCATTAGTAAAGCTAGTGGGCACAATAGCTGACTTTTTTTTTTTTTTAAGATTTATTTTTATTGTTTTTGACAGAGACACAGAGACAGAGAGACGGGGGAGGGTCCAGAGCAATCTCCACAGCCCCAGTCATCAGTCTTCCAGATGATAACCGAACTGGGGCAACACCCCAGCTTAGTATATGGGCCCACACAGGCCTGGGGTGGGATTCGATCCTTTGACCCCAGGGCTTCAAAGGGAGCACTCAACCCACTGAGCCATCCCAGCATTCCCTGGACATCTTGAGTAAAGAGTACTTGAACCTTTCTGTAATTCACTGTGGAGGCACAGGATAGAGGTTGTGAAGTCTACCCACCCAAGTCTCTTAATGTAGTCCAGCATCTGGACTAGTATAGTGTTTGTAGGTGACAGAGCTGCAATTAGAACTGCTGCTAAAGGATATCCAGCCACACAAACGGTACACCAAGACTCCTGATTATTTTTCCCTCCAGAGGGGAGCCTCCTCCCAGCATGGACATACACATTCCTCAGTCAGAGATAAGAATACTTGGTGTCCCGGTCAGGTATTCCTTGCCCTTGCCTAGACTAGAGAAGCAGTCTTGCATCATCTCAAGTTCTTATCCTAAAGCAAGGGAATGGATTGTTCGCTTGTCTGCCTCCCCCTTAACCTACTTCCTGTTTAGGAAAAAAAAAAAGTACAACTCACGGTCACATTCATTTAATTTTACATAAACACACTCTTTGAGGCTGAAGCAAATCTGGTTTTCAATGTGAAAAATATATATATAAACTGTTCTCAGAGTTATTTCTAAACAGAACTTGTCTCTAATCCTAATGTAAAAGAAGTGTATATGATGACCAATATTTAACACAATTTTTCATGTGGTAAATTTCAAAAGACAAAACTTTGGGGATAAAATTAGGATTGTAATCCATGAGTTATCTCGGGGTAACCGCTGTAACGGCAGGTGCCTCTCCAGAGTATTCTTGGGGCAAACGGGAAATGGGTTAAGAAAAGAGTATTTGCCTAATTTATCTTCACTCCTAGCATAATGCCATGTGCAAAAGAGACTCCTCCAAAAAGTGTATATAGAAGAAAAAGAGGAGACTGGTAAGCAGGCAACATGGGGAAATTCACATGATGGAGGTTATGCTTTGAAATTGAAGTGACAGATGACAAGTCACCTCTACTATCTCAGAGGCCCAGGCTAGAATGTCTGGGTTCAAATTCCAAAAGTACTACTTACTGAACTCTCCAGATGTTCTTTCAGTTTTTTCTGCCTCTGTTTCCTCAAACATAAAAAGGAGATAATAGTACCTACCACATAGGATATCACTGTGAGAATTAATAAGGCATCTAAAGGGCTTGACACAGTGCCTAGGACAGGGTAAGTTCTCGATAAATATTATCTGATGCTACTGTATTGATTACCTATCCCTCCCCTGGCACAACAGGAAGTCTTTTCATCAAAGAAAATGAATAAATTATTATAGTAAAGTAACATAAAACGCTGAAATGAACCTTTACTGGGGGTGGCGAACCTGTGGCACGCGTGCCCAAAGTGGCACGCGGAGCAATTATTTCGGCACGCGGAGTTGTGAATACCATTTAAAAAATTATTGTTTATGCTCTTATAGACATAAAAATAATCGATACCTCTATCTCACTCGATGGGTTGGCACGTGAGTCAAGCGAGTATACTCTTATTTCATAAACTTTGGCACTCAATCGCCAAAAGGTTCGCCACCCCTGCTAGGCTATTCAACTCAAAATGCCTTTCCTGAGTCTAGGTGAGAGACCCCTCACTAAGGAGCTAAAAAAACAGACACCGACTGAAGGTTCAGGACTCTCTCACAGCTGGGGCTTGTAGCCCATGATCCAGGCCCAGCAAAAGGAGCTAGTGATGCCAAGTAGCAGGGCTGGGGAGAAGGCAGCACAGTCGTGCCCACTGTTCTCAGACAGCAGTAGAGATGATCCCAGTGACAGTAAAGACACAGCTGGCTGTGTGAGATCAGTGGCATCCTCGCTGGCTATGCTGGTAGCATGACTGCTGCCAAGGCCCTCTTGTTCTTGTATATTTTAAAGCCCACATTTCTATCATCTCCAGACATGCTTTATACCACACATTGTCCTTTTCTGCTTCTATCAGCCTGGGTTAGTTTTTTCTGGTGCAATTCAGCCTGCCAGACCAATACAGAAGATCAGATCAGATGGTTTAATAAGATGTAAGTACACTAGTTCTACTTTCTTTTATGAGCTTATTGATTTGCAATGTGTCTTCTATTTGGTTCCTATTCAGGGGTGATTTTTCTTGGATGATTGTTGTTTTAATAATGCTGAAGAATGATGTTAAAGAAGAATTTTGTTTTTGTGTTGTTTGACAGTTTGCCTTTCTCTTCTCTCTTTCCCTCTATCCCTTTATTAGTGTGGGGAGAGTGGGTCAGGATAATCAAATTTTAATCGACTGGAATCTACCTTTAGGTAGGGGAAATCAACAATTAATGAGTGTAATAGAGGAAAATGAAGGGAAAGAAGCAAACCCCAGTATCTCGTGCAAAAGGGTAGCACAACAGAAATGTGAGCTCATTTAATTTAATTGGTTTATTTTATAATAAGGAGCTTGCAACAAAGAGCATACAGCTAATGTGTGTTCTAGATACAACTAATTGCATCTTCACACCCTAGTCCAAAGCCTCTGCCTCTATTCATTATACCAAGAGGTAAATGACCTGAAAGCAATCTGAGATCAGGTTAAATTCAGGCCAATTAATTACACTTTTTAAGTTTATGGTTGTATTTTATAAGAATTTACATTTTAAAGAGATTTTATATATTTTTTAATTGTTTAAGATAAGGTGAGAGAAAGAGAAAGGGAGAGGGCCCAGAACAGTCTCCATCATTGTACATCATTAGTTGTGACATGGCCTCATTTCACACAGGTGGATGTGGGGCCGCGTGGGGCAGGCACCAAAGCAGGGGCCTCCCACATAAGAGGTGAAAACCCCCAACACTGTGCCATTCTGGCAGTTAGAGCCATCTAGTGGTTACCAGTTGTGCTGCAGTTCAGCATATTGGGTTGCATGGACTGGGGCTGGGAATCAAACTTCAGACCTCAACTCAACCACTGAGCTATCCCAACATCCTGCGATTTTATAATTTAAAAAGGAATTGGTTTACTAAATTCTTTTAACTTCTCAAGGAAAAGATAATCAGCACTTTTAAAAAAAAGAAATGCTATTCATGTCTTGATAAAAATTTTAACATCTCTCCTATTCCTGACTGCCCAATCTCCCTTTTCTATTTGTTTTGCTTTTGAAGTTATAGTTACAAAATAAGTCAGAAAGAAAGCAATATTACTGTATTTGAACAAAATGGTCTGTTGATTGGAACCAACATAAAATATATATTGGATGCTATTATTAACCTGAATTTTACAAATGAGGAAACAGAAGCTCAGAGAGATTAAGTGAATGAGCAAATATTTAATAAATACTAAGTGGCAGAGCCATGATATAGTTTATTTTTAAAAAAACATATGACATATATCGAGCATTTAATGTGTCAGGCCAGATAAACAAGATATAGTGCTAGTTAACTCCTAGATAACCAGAAATTCTATGAGTATATGACATTCAAAACCACTATTGAAGTTTTTACTGTACTATATGCTGCAATTTTAGCAGCTGGCCAACAAAATAAATATTTTCCTTCTTATACAAGATTCATGTCCCCAGATCTCTTTGTAGACTGATCTTGAAATATGTGACTAGAAGATCTAATTCAAAGTCATGTTTTGCATCATTTTCCTGGATTCTCTAAAATAAAATGGAAAAGTTGTGATTCTTAAATGTCCTCAAATGAATAAAATATTGATAAGAATATGAAGTTGACCTCATCACTGTATAATTATTAAAACCTAGATTTAACCTATTTTTATTTTCAGTTGAATGATAATGAAAATAAGTCTTTCTCTCTCTCTTAAACAATAAAATAAATCTTTTAAAAAGGGGCGGAGGGGAGATGCAGGGATAGTTCAACAGGTTGAGAGCCTGCCCTGCAATGATGCGGTCCAGGGATGGAATCCCAGCTCCAGCCTGTGCAAACCCATATGCTAATCTGGGGCACACCTCCCATGTGGGAGGCCCCCAGTTTGGTTCCTGCCTGGTGCAGCCCACATCCTTCTGTGCAGAATGAAACTATGTCGAAACTAATAATGTACAACTATGGAGACTGCTCGGGGCCCTCCCCCTTCTCTCTGTCTCTGCCTCTGTCTCTCAAATAAATCTTTTTTAAAAAGAAAGAAAAATGAAAATAGGTTGCTAGGCATTTTCAGGTAAACAGGAAATTTTATTCTTAGTTTCCCCCAAATAATTTGTATAAATTATGGAAGTTACTTGTGAAAGGAAACTAAGCTAATTCTCTTGAAACATAAAGTGAATAATATGTATTTTTTTAATGTAGTTTGTGTATACCAGTGGATAATACCATTCTTGTATATTTAGGTAAAACAGACCATTAGTACAAGCCCTAAATATTGATGAGATCCAGGATTTCCAACGAAATTTCATTGCCTCTTTTTCCAAGCGAAAACATTAAAGGTGCGGGCATCATAGGGCAAAGACGCAGAAGAAAAGATAAGATGTGGGCAGGCAGTCTCACAACAGTGTGATAAACAACAAAAACTTTCCAAGAGACTTCAGGTGGCTGTTCAGCCTTTTAGAAGACATTTGGTTGGTAGAGGTGGTTTTGTCAAAGGATCGTTTCCTTCTTCATCAGTGCTGCGGCCGACAGCGCAACAAGCCAAGTTCGAAGCCGCAGCCAGCGCCTTTCCCCCAGGCTGGGTCGCCTGGCTCTGTAGCCACGCCCCCTCCCGACCCTCGCCAGGTCCCGCCTCTTCCGCCTTTACTTCCTGGTAGCTGCTTTCTTTTGCACCAACTTTTCGAGACCTGATTGGCTGACGTGGCAACCGCCAACGGCTGCAGAGTTTAAACTGGAGCCTTGGCCGCGGGCGCCGAGCTCCCGGAGCTGGGTCCCCCCCAACCCTGAAAAGGCGGTAAGTCGGTGACCTGTGACATTTGGTGTGGCCGCCCTTGTCTGGCGGAATCCGTTCTTTTCGCGGGCCGAACCTCCCGGCTCTGTCCTCCTGAGACTCGGGTCACACGAGCCCGAAGCCACCCGCGTCCACGCCCACCCTCCGCCTGCTGGCAACCGGAACCCCGGCCCCAGCGCCGGCTCCGAGGGTCTCGTTGGGCGAGTACTTGCTTTGAATCTAGGTTTCTGCTTCTTGTCACTGGGATTTAAACGTCCGGCTGATTGAGAGGATAGAGCTGTCAATTATCAATAAAAGATCAGCTCCTTGAAGAAGGGATTTCTGTCTTTGTAACTGCTCTACTCTTGGGTTTTAAAACTGTGTTTATCCCGTTGTGAGCGCTCAATAAATGTCTGCTGAATGAACGTTGGAGACGGCTTACCAAGGTTCTTGAAGGAGCCGCGGTCTTTGGAGCGCTCATTTAGAAGGGAGGCTGGTTGAAGGCGAAGGGGTGATCGGACACTGGGAAGAGCTTGGAAATTGAACTCAGGCTCAATGTACAGGTAGGATTTCAGTAGGGAATAGGGATGGTGATTTTTTTAGGTAAGGGATCCAACTCAGGAAATTAGGTGAGTATTTCTGATAGAGAGAGAGCTGAGATGCTGGCCAAAAAAGAGCTGTAGAGTAATAGTAGATCATTTTAGTGAGTGTTGTCTATGTGCCAGATCCAATAATAGGCACTTTATATAACTTGGCTCATTTATGCCCAGCAGTGAGATGGCTTATTATCTATAATTTTCCAAATCTGGAAATTGAGACTTAGAGATGGTAAGATGATATAGCGATGAAATGTTGGAACTGTCCAATCACAGTCCAATCACTATAATACCTCAGTCTACATGGCAAGTCACCCTGGAATGATAGCCCAAGGTCCTGGGTTTGGCTCCTAAAGTGTTACTTGGTCAGGTTGTTAATGTGGAGGGTGACAGGGCAGTATTAAGAAAGGCTCTCCAATTCTGGCATGAGCATTTGGGTGGATGATTGATGGTGCCATTTATTAAGTAGGGAACTAAGAATCAATTTATTGAGCAGGGCTGTTTATTGAGTGAGATTGGATCTTCCTGACTGGATGTTTAAAAATTTTTTATTAATGGACTAGATTCCTGTTAGGAACCCTTTCTGGTGTGTGAGATGCAAGTATTTGCATGGAGTTTCTGTGTGTGTCTGTGTTAAACTACCTGTAGAATAGATGATGACCTTTTGATTTTACTTGAAGTTTCTTTTAGGCAAAACTTTTAGAAGAAACATGGAGCCTTAGTGTTGTAAGGTTCCTAGTTCAATTTCTTCCCCACTGCAGAAATTTCTTCTTAAACATCTTGCCATTATTTACTTGATATTTCTCAATACCTGCTTAACACTTTCAAAGAAGACTCATTCTAATATTGGGCAGTTTTACTACTTAAAGTTTCTTCTATTTATCCATTGTCATTTCTTCAAAAAATGTTTATCCATTAGCTGCCATGTGCCAATCACTGTTCTAGGCACTGAGGGTACAGAAACAAATAAATTTGACAAAAGTCCATGTCCTTATGGAACTTACATTTTAGTAGGAGACACAGGCAATAAGTTAAATAAGAAAATTATGTACTTTTATGTTAGACATTAAATTAAGTCATTGGAGGAAAAGAAAACAAGTGAAATGGGGTCAAGTGTGAAATTTTAAAGTTTGGTCTGGGAAGGCTCACTAAGAAAGTGACATTTGAGCAAAGACTTGAAGGAAGTGAGCCAACCCTGTGATTATTTGAAGGAAGAATTGATACAAAGGAAAAAAGGAATACAGAAGCCCTGAAGAAGGATCATGCCAAAGTGACCAGTGTGGCTGGAGCTTAGTGAGCAAAAGGAGGACTAGTGAAGAGGTCAGAGGGGTACTGATGGGGAACCGGGGAAGGGAAGAAGTATCAAATTGAGTAGTGCCTTATAGACCATTGCAAGGGTTATGACTCTAGTCTTGAGCAAGATGGAAAGCCACTGGAGGATTTTTAACAGAGGAGTGCCATGAATTTACTTAAGTTTTAAAAGGATCATTTCAGTTAGTGGGTTGAGAATAGAGGAGAAGGTGGTAGCAGGGACACCATTTAGGTAGCAGTAGCAGTGATATAGATACATGAGAGAGAATGGCAACTGGGATCAGAGTAGTTGCAGTAGAAACAGTGGGTAAGTGGCTCATGTGGCTATGTTGTGAAAGTCAGACCAGCATGACTGCTGATAGAGTAGATCTGGGATATGAAAAAAGAGGTTTCTGACCTGAGCAACTAGGAGTTGCCATTAAAGTGAGATGAAGAGGACACAGTGGAGCCGTTTTGGGTGGAGGGGGCTGTGGAAGAGGGAGAATTATGCCATGTTAAATTTGAGATTCATATTAGACATCAAGTTGGAGATGAATAGTCAATTGAATGAATAAATCTAGAGTTAATTGGAGATACAAATTTGCAAGTTATCAGCATTTAGATTTAAAAGCCAGAACACTGACTATTCCTCCAACACTCCCCCAGTAAAATTAAGTATATGTCTTCTGTGCATATTTCTAAAGTAACACTTCTTACGTTGTATGAAAATAGTGCCTGTACCCACATTGGACTAAGCATTCCATAACTATGCATTCCTATACAACCATATCCTATTTTCTGTCCCCAGCCTAGCCTAGCTCCTGGCATGTAGATATAATATAGGTTTAAGTGAAAAAACAAAGTCATTTACCTTTTTTGAATTCTACTTTATACCACTTTTGATTGCATTCATACTTTCAGGTTTTATACAGAGAGTTTTGTAAATACTTATGTACAAAAATTGAAATCTTTTAAGTTATGATTGTTACTTTTTAGAATGTATCAGTTGCCCTTTTTTCTTTTATTAATTTTTTCCTTCTTTTCTTCCTTTCCTCCTTCCCTCTCTCCCTCTTTCCTTCCTTCCCTCCTTCCATCCTCCTTCCTTTCTTCCTTTTTCCTCTTTTTTTTTTTTCTCTTCAGCGATGGAGTACCCAGTGACAGAAACTGGCTCACTTCTTACCTCAGGAATCAAGAGACATGTGAAAGACAAAAGAATTTCAAAGACTGCTAAGTTGAATATTTCTCTTGCTTCAAAAATCAAAACAAAAATAATAAGTAAGTGCCATTAGTTTTAAAGTATTCTCACATTTTTACTTTTCCCTGGAGAATTAATAGAGTATTTGGTACTTTATTTTATCAAGTATAGAAAATGACTATTTTTGTTAACTGATATTTTTTTCCCATTCAGTCCTTCCTACCTTCTTTAAATCCTATTAGTTGAATGATTATGGTTTACTCTCAGTGGTGACAACTGAATTTCAGCAGTGAGGCTGGTATAGCATAAGGCAGCTACCTCCTACACTTTAAGGAAAATACCAATGTGACATTCCTGGAAAAGAGCTTTAAAAAGTGTCAGATTGTCTGGCATGCTATGGCAATTTGATGATGGGTAATCTAGAGATGGTTGACCCAGAGAGGGTGCTGTAATGGGCAATTTTATATAGCCAAAACTCATCATGGGGGCACTGAGCACTGTAGAGATGGGGTTTCCTGAATTTTGGAACTAAGATGTCAGGGGAAAATAATAATTGAAAGAAATGGGAGAAACTCTCCAAGATAAATTTTTATTACTTTAGAAAATTATCTCAGTGGCAAGAGCAGGGAAGATTTTCTGCTGATATGGCACCTGGGCAGGGTAATTAACTGTATGCCTTATGAAATAAACCTTCTGAGTGTATTTGAATCACAGTGTTGCGCCTACCCAGGTCTCTAGGGCCATGTGATGTATTAGAACACTTCATGTGCAGGACCATTGCACACTTCCTGTTATGAAGGAATATATTGAGTTTGAGGAGTACAACAGGAAAACACTATTATTCTTGACATTCTGAAAGTCCTAAACTGGTTCTAGTATATTTCCATTTGCTGTCAAAGGTGGCTGTCTGAAACTACTTTCTCAGTACCAAAGATAAAATACTTTTTTGGACCCTGTTTTTAGATGTCCAGACTTTACTTGAGTATTTAAAAAAATAATATTACTTTTATAAATATTTTGCATACACTAGACTTTTATTCAGTAGGATATGTTATTGAATGATGGCATGTAAATTAAAATTATGAAAATTTTAATGCAAAGGGAACATAATTATACTTAAGATAATCTTTACCAAGGAATTCACAATTAAATATCTTTCCTAACAACAGAGAAGCATTTATGATTTAAATTATGTTTAATAGTGTTTATAAAGGAGGAGTCAGGTTTAGATTATAATATAATAAATACCTACTTGTAAGAGGGTAGAATATTTGAGGCAGAGGTAGAATATCCCACAAGATTTAGGTTATCTATCCAACATCATAGGAAGTATGCTCCCTTTCATTCAAGGTTTTGAAAAGTGGATATGAGAGCACTGACTAATTTGTTTCATTCTGGAGCCACAGAAACTGGCTTTAAATTTTTCACAGATTGTCTATCCTAATTCCTATGGGACATCTCCAGTTAAAACTGCAGTATCTGCTTCTCTCTTCAACCTCCTAGTCAAAGGTAAAAAAGGGAAGATAGGGCAACAGGTATTAAGATTTCGTTTTTGTGACAAATCTAATTATCTAGAATGCTGTGTTTATACTAGAGTCCTCTTATTCCTAACTGTATGCACAACCATTCTCCATTTCTCACATGTCTTTTATTCATCATCTTCTACCTAGCTTTTACTTCTTCATTTCCAAATTCTAAGTGCATTTTTTCCCCAAAACTACATCTGTATTGTCATTCTCTTCTTTTCCAACGTATAAAGGGAAATACATTTTGTCTAAACTGGCTTAATTAAGGAATATGAAAATTTATTAGGTATAATGTTTAATATTAACTATTAAAATTTTTTTACAGACAATTCTTCTATTCTCAAACTGTCTTTAAAGCACAACAACAGGGCATTAGCTCAGGCTCTTAGTAGAGAGAAAGAGAATTCTCGAAGAATTACAACTGAAAAGATGTTATTGCAAAAAGAAGTGGAGAAACTGAATTTTGAGAACACATTTCTTCGCCTAAAGCTAAATAATTTGGTATGGAAACTATACTGTGTTTGAATTCTAAATTGTAACTAAAATCTTAACTATATTGTTATAGAAGTTCTAAAAATGTTTTTAAATCTCCAATTGTTATAAAAAATTATTGAAAGAGTGTCCTATATTAATGGGCAAACTAATAAAATAGGTGTCTGATCAACATTTGATTGCTTACCATAAGCAAACCTTGGTACATTAATACATTTTAACAAAATGATTGTAATTCCTCCAGTGAATCGAAAGGAAGGGAGTTCTTAGATTATTGGTATTTTCCTTTAATCCCAGCATTTCATTAGTTGCAAGCCAAATAGATTAAATATTTAGTAGTCACTTTTCCTTCCAATTTCTAACTCTGGTCATAGATTAGCTAGGCTACAACTATTGATGTAACTCTAAAATGAGTAAAAATTAATTTAAAAATGGAAAAATGACCTACTGCATTTGAGGGATAAATGCCAGTAGCTGACAAACTATGTTCTCTTGCCATGTAATGCATTATTATCATTATAAGAAGACAGAACAGTGTTTGTAGGAAAATTTATGATTGATAGTTCAAAAACATTCAAAACATGTATATGTGTCTAAACTATATAGTGTAACACCTTTTTAGCTCAATGTGATCTCAATTTTTAGTCCACTGCTATCTCAGTTATTTTATGCCTTTTCCACTGATGGTATTCATAAATGTATGATATAATAAATGCCAAATCTTACTTGATTCAAAGAGTTCTTTTTTTTACACATGCAGAATAAGAAGCTTATAGAAATAGAAGCACTCTTGAACAATAACTTGATATCTGCAATTGAAATGAGCACCCTTTCTGAGGTAAGTATAATTTGTGCGTAAGTAATTAATTTTTTAGCGGTACTGAGAATAATTGAGATTAGTTAAGTAGCATCAAGTTTAGACATTCACATCTTAAACTTCTGCAGAGGAATGATGGTAGTATTTTAAAGCACCAATGGCACATTATCAATTGGTAAATTGGTTATTAAATTTTTTATATAAAAATTAGGGCTTGATTAAAAGTAACAGGATTAAACAGCTCAGTGGAACAATTAGGCCCCTAAACAGATGAAAAAGGCTAAAAATATATATTAGTAGCAAAATAGTATTTCAAATTAGGACACAATTTCTGTTAAAAAAAGGGTAAACACAGTTGAAAAAGTATTTGAGGAAAAAAATAGAAGCAGATAGTACTATATACCATTCTCTAAGATAAATTTTAGATGGATTTAAATGTAAAAAAAGGAAACCACACAGTGGCCAGAACATGGAAACAACCAAAATGCCCTTCGATAGATGACTGGATAAAGAAGATGTGGTACATTTACACAATGGAATACTACTCAGCGATAAGAAATGATGAAATACAGTCATTTCTGGCAACATGGATGGACCTAGAGACCATCTTATTAAGTGAAATAAGTCAGACTGAAAGAATCAGGAAACACATG
>PVKE010021587.1:0-26370 GCA_004027555.1 Craseonycteris thonglongyai
GAAAAAACAAGCAATCCAATTAAAAAATGGGCAGATGACCTTAACAGACACTTCTCTCGTGAAGACATACATATGGCCAACAGATATATGAAAAAATGCTCCACTTCACTAGCAATTAGGGAGATGCAAATAAAAACCACAATGAGATACCATCTTACACCTGTTAGAATGGCTATAATCAACAAGACAAGGGATAACATGTGCTGGAGAGACTATGGACAAAAAGGAACCCTCATACACTGCTGGTGGGAATGTAAACTGGTACAACCACTATGGAAGGCTGTATGGAGATTCCTCAAAAAACTACAAATGGAATTACAATATGACCCAGCCACCCCTCTACTGGGCATCTACCCAAAACACCTGAAAACCTTAATCTTTAAAGATGTTTGTACCCGCATGTTCATCGCAGCACTCTTCACAGTGGCCAGAACATGGAAACAACCAAAATGCCCTTCGATAGATGACTGGCTAAAGAAAATATGGTACATTTACACAATGGAATACTACTCATCGATAAGAAATGATGAAATACAGTCATTTCTGGCAACATGGATGCACCTAGAGACCATCTTATTAAGCAAAATAAGTCAGAATGAAAGAATCCGGAAAAATATGACCTCACTTATTGGTGGAATATAAAACTGAAAGTTACAAAGAGACAGAGACCTTTGGACACACTCAATAACTTGGTGATTGCTTGAGGGAAGAGGAGGAGGGGGGAGGTAGAGAGGGAGGGGAGGTGGGAGAGGGAACCAGCATTATGGACACACTCAATGGTTTGGTGTTTACCTGGAGAGGAGGGAGGAGCGGGGAGGGAGAATTGTGGGGGGAGGGGGGAGTGGGCACCAGATATATGGTGTTGGAGGGCGACCTGATTCTGGGAGCTGAGCACATAAAAAATGTTATGTGATGTGGAGTTGTACCTCGGGAAACTGTCTGATTGTTACCAACCAAGGCCACCCCATTAAATTTAACAATAAAATATAATAATATTAAAAAAAAGAAACAAACAAAAAAAAACTTTAAAGAGTTAGAAAATATCATATCCAATAGTAAATAGTAAGTCAAAGAAAAATGCATAATACTCCTAGAGAATTAAATTAAATCTTTATGTAGGACCGTTAGACCCATGCCCCAAAGTAAGACACTGAAATAAAGAGCACAAAGTCATCATTTTGCTTATTTCCAACATTTTTAAATGTTTTTTTCTTAACAATCTGACTATGCCAAACATAAATATCAGTAAAATTTTAAATACTGCCTAATATATTTCTTTTCTATACTGCAAGTTTTGAGGTCTTTCATAAGCAACTCTTCGATCTGTTTAAATTTTAAAATGTTAGGTAAAATGACACTCTCCTCATTGCATGTTGGGTGCTTAGGCTCCTTCAAACAATTCTCATTTCACAAATAATTTACAATTCTAAAATAGATACGTTATTTCAAAGTGGTATTTTCATCTTCTTAGCATTCATTATCTTCAATTTCCTAAGAACATGTATTTTTTAATGTCTTCTTCATAAGATCATAAAAAATGTAATAGCATTTTAGAAGAAATACAAAGCAAACCAAAATCATAGTGCAGGATTTACTGCCTTTAATGACAACATTAACTACACTAATAGAATCAAATTATCACTGACTTAATGCATCTCTTATGAGCATCACACCAACTCCTTTATACTCAGGAAAATGCTTAAATGCTTTAGCTCTGGAAAGATATTCAAAATTGTAAAAGATACTTTAAAATTATATAATGCCAAGTAAGATAAGTCAGAAAAAGAAAGATGAATACCCTATGATTTTACTCAGACATAAAATCTAAAGACAGAAACAAACAAACAAACAACCAAAACAAAACAAAACAAACTCATGAATAAAGAGAACAGATTGGTGGGTACCAGAGGAGAAGGGGAATGAGGGGCATGCAAAAGGGATGAAGGGCAGTCAATTGTAAGGTGATGGCTAGTAACTAAATTTTGTGGGGTGAACACTTTGTAGTATATAATGTTGTACACCTGAAACTTATATTAACAAAAACATTTAATAAATGTCACACTTACAATAATGGGGACCTGTTATTTTGAATTTTTGACTTTTAATTAAGCACAAGATGGTAGAGAAAACATAGTGACTTCTTGACAAGTATGGGAAAAACTGACCATATGTTCTATAGCCCTAATGAGCCAAGAAGAAATAGAATTAGATTTAGTTGTGAAGATCTTAAATGTTCATGAATTGAAATCCCAGATAAAACAATAGATGCATATTAATGTTAGAGTTAAAATGTCTTTGCCAAGCAATTTTTCTTTTATTGTTAAATCTATCAGGGTGATATTGGTTAGTAAAAATTACTTGGGTTCTGGGTGTACAATTCCACAATCCATCATTTGTGTGTTGCATTATGGACCAAGCAATTTTTAAAACAGCAAAGATGATCAAATGGAAGAGAAGGTTGTTTAAATTTTCCTATTTGTTTTAGATGAACTACTATGAGAGGTTCAAAAGTCTTACCCTTCACATTTTCTAGTTAGTCAGAGTATAGGACCAGCTGTCAGAAAGTGAATCTTTGACAAGAGGAGAAATGCAAGTACCTGTTTGGGAGTGAAGTATTTCCATTGTCTTTGGTGACTTGTCATTCCAAGTCTTCTGAAAACAAATCTTCTCACCATTATCTTAACATTATTTTGAGATCAAGATCAGAGAAAGGACCTATGGAAAGAAGTACAACTTTTGTTCTAAAACTTAAATGAGGGGCAAAAAGTGTTCCTGTGCCTTCACAATATCCTTCTTGGGTGACCAAGATTAGGTGTTTTTAGATAGAGACATAGATTTCAAATCTTATGGTAACATGTAATTTGAACACTGTAAGTTTAGATTTAGAAAGGATTGGTTCTCTTTATCATTAATAGTATTAATATTAGATAAAAAGCACACACACACTCATAATTTAGGAAAATGTACAAAAAGGGTCTATATATGATAGGTTTGTTCATATTTTCCAAACCATACTGAATTCACATTGGACTGAGAGATTGGTAGTAGAATTTCTATTTTATTCTTCTTTCACAGCCCTTCAGTTATTAACATGAGTTGTTAGTCATTTTTATTAGGTTTCGGTCTGGAAATAACTGCTACTACTGTGTATGGGTTTGGTATGTGTAGTTGGTGTGTTCCAAGTATGGGAGGTCTTACAGATTTTCTACCCTAGCTTGATATTTCACTTGGAATGCTCCTTTTGCGTCTACCCTAGAAACATTCACCAGTCAGACAACCAAAAATGTGGTATTAGGAGACCCACTAAAATTCTTTCTACCCCTTCAAAATTATCACATTGCTGCCTCTATGATGTTATATATATCCATGTATATTAAAAGTCATCAGCTGTGGCCCCAAGAATTAGACCTTATTCTACTATTTTTGCCCTGCTAGGTTTTTATAAAATCCGCTTCCAGCTCTCAGCCTCTACTTTCTCCAGAATCATTTCTACATTTCTCTACCCATGGGTTTCCTTGGTGAATACAGTAGCCAAGTTGGGCTGTTACCAGTGGATCTGCAGAGTAAACAAGGAATAGCAAATGTAAGATTGGATGAAAATATCTGCAGGATGGAGTTTGAATATGTTCTAAAACTCAGCCAAAAGCACACCCACTGAGAGGACCAGTGCAACCAAACACTTCCAGAAATGGATAGTCCATTATCCCTTCTATGTGACCAGAGGGAGGAAGAATTGGACATAGGCCACTGACATATATTTTATAGTTCAAGCTGCCTGATTTTAAAACATTGTAGAGCTCATGTTCTAAAGGTTTGGAAAAATAAGCAGAGTACCTAACTTGGAAAAAATAGCAAATAGAAATTGTCAGAAGGAGAGTATGTCTCCCTGTAGTTTTTCCCATTTTCTAGGTGAATATTCCCTGTGAAAACTTTATCTTTTTATCTCATCCATTTTAGAAAGTGAGTCTATACAGTAAGCATCCATCAAAATGCTAGAAACTCTCTTGGGGAAGCTGGGATGGTTCAGTGGGTTAAGCGCTCACTTTGCAGCGTCGGTGACCAAGGATTGAATCCCGGCCCCGGCCCGTGCAGGCCCATATGCTGAACTGGGGAGTGCCCCCAGCTCGGGTCTCTCTGTGTCTCTGTATTTGTCTCTCTCTCTCTCTCAAAAACAATAAAACAATAAAATAATAATAATAATAAACAACACCTTAAAATTTAAAAAAATGATGCTAGAAACTCTCAACACCAAATGTAATACTAACAGTGCAATTTTAGTGCGTGCATATATGCTATGTTTGACATAAATGTAATACTTGCTACATGTAAGATTCACTGTTTAAAATTAAAATAATGATACTGACAGGCAAATAGTTAAAGATGAACAAGGGACTGATGAATAAAATGACTGACTTAGAGCCAGTTAATAAAATGGTCAAAAGCTTTCATTAAATTTTGATGATAAAAATACTAACATCTCAATGTATAACCAAGGGAAATTGGGTCAAACATTTTCCTATCAAACTACTAAAACTCAAATAATGAATTGTGTATAATGCTGCTAAATTGCCAAAGGGCCTTGGAACTGGAATGAAAAGGCCATTGTCACTGATCATGTATGCTGTGTTCTATAAGCCATTTGAGCTTGCTGGGCTTCAGCTGCCTTATTGGCAAAAGAGCAACAGTTTTATTTTTTATTTTTTGCTTTTTTGATTTTCTGGGAAAAAAATATTCTGCAAAGTTAAGTCATATAGAAATGACAAAAAATTACTTTTTTAAATACAACTTTAGAAATCATCTCATTCACACCATTCTCTCCCACCTCAAATGAGATAGAAGAGAAATAGAACCCAGGAAGAGAAAACAATTTGCCAATATTTCTATCCCCATCTACCCCACACTACTCTATCCCACCCACCATAGGAGTGACAGGGTGACCATTCACAGCAAGACTCCAGCTGTGGGTCCTTGACCCCAGTAGCTCATTTAAGAATGTCTGAATTTTAACATCCATCCCAAGAGGAAAAGTTTGAAATAGTTGACTAAAAGAGGGTTTACATGAAGTAAATAAAAATGCACTGCTGCATGTGTACCAAATAAGAAAATAAATATTCTGGAATTACAGCATGAAATTAGATTAGTAAGATTTACATTCAAATGAAGACAGCAGAGTTTTTCTCAGTATCTTCATTATTTTCTCACCAATTTAAGGTCTGATACACGTCCAAACTGCTGGATATTTAGGAGTTTCCTGTATCCTCAAAATATCTGTCATCAAATCAAAGCAGTTTGTACATGAACAGATTGCTACTTTACAACAAAGGGACATTAAAAGCACTATGTTATGTATAAATAGCATAGATTTTTATTTAAAAATAATCATTCATAAAATAAATGGTTTCTAAGGTATATACTTAAGGCAAAGAGTGTGATGGTGAGGTCGAGGGAGTCTACCTGGATTAAATGTTATCAATAAAAAAAGAAAGAAAGTTAAATTCAAACTAATCTTCTAGTCTTTTTATTTTGGATTTCACTGTAGTTAAAAATGTGTATTTGTGTAAAATATTATTTTTATCTTTGATAAATTGATCCAGGCTTTTGAGCAAGAACAAATTGATGTATTATATGGTTAAACAAGTGGATTATGAAGTCATTCTGCCTGAATTCAGATTCTACCTTTATTACTTACTAGTTCTGGGACCCTAAAGAAGTCACTTACCATGAATGTGTCACAATGTCCTCATATGAAAAATGGGAATATTGTACAAAGATATTACAAGAGATAATGCATGCACATGAAGTACCTGGAAAAAAACTATCAAAAATCTTGTAGTACTCAATAAAATCCTATTTTTATATATACATTAAGCATTTTAATAGCAAAATGATACTATCTTCAATGAAATTAGAAATTAGGCAGTAATTTTAAATTGTGTCCTACATTACTGTAATATTTTCTTTTTTATTGTTCAAGGAACTAGCTTTTTCTTTTTAGAGAGTATAGATATTTATGATACTGATTTCAACCTGGTTATAATTACCAACCTGCTTATAATTACCAATTTGACAAATGAGAACAGTGTTGAATTTTTTTTTTTCTATGTGTATAGGAAATGAATTCAGTACCTATTAATTGTGTATAGTCATATACGTACTTGCTTGATTGTGATTGCCTAGCAGTAAGGTAACTCTTGCCCTTGGAACATACTCTCTTGTGTACACAGCCCAGAGTATCTGGTCTTCTAATGGGCTGGTGGGTGAGAGGGTACAGGGAATAAAACCTTTGTAGATGAAAAGTGGTGAGATTACTGGATTCACCACCATTTACAGAAGCTAGTATCTTTCATCCCAGTTTCACTGGGAACATGAGTCAATGAAATATTTCACATAATTTAAAAACTTCCATGCCACCAACCACCATTAGCCTGAACACTTGTGTATATGTGTATGCTGATATGCACACACATGTATTCACACACACACTCAAATGCAACACTGTCATGAAGAGTCAAGGAAAATTGAAAATTTTTTTTTTACCTAAACACATTAAGTTAGAAACTACAGTACATTTAAGATATTAAGAGGCACTTATAATATCCTAGTTTCCTTCCTATCCTTAAGTGATCAGACAGTAATCATATTATTTTCAACAACAACAGAGCTAGACTTTTTTTAAAGATTTGTTTTATTGTTTTGACAGAGAGAGAGATGGAGACAGAGAGAGACAGAGAGAAAGGGGATGACCCAGAGCAGTCTCTAGAGCTGCAGGTCATCAGCTCTCAACATGGTTTTGTCCCACACAGGTGGGTGAGGGCCCTGCAGGGCAGAGACTGGGCTGGGGGCCTCCCACATGGCAGGCATGCTCCCTCAAGCCAGGGGCCAAACCAGGGATGGGAAGGACGAGAACCAAATTAGGGGCCTCCCAAATGGGAAGCATACCCCAGTTCAGCATATGAGTCCAGGACTTGATCCTCAGTCCCTGGTGCTGCAGAGTAAGTGCTCAACTTGCTGAGCCATCCCAGCTTCCCTAGAATATGACTTTTAAGCAGTGTCAACTTCAAAGGCAAATAGGATAAACAACTACAATATTTATGTGATATAACTTGAAAGATACAATGAAGAACTCCTTCTCCCAATTCATTCAACATTAACAACTGAAATTCCATCATTAGAGCTTTATCCTCTGAATTTCTAGGAATAATAAAAATACATAAAATAAAAAAAGAAGTCTTGAAATGGTAATATGTAACACCATTTATTATGTTTTTGGTGTGAACAAGTATAAGAAGACATGTTACAACAAGATCAAGGTATGTAGCAATGATGTATAAGATAGGAACTTCTAAGAAACAAATGTACCACCAAAGTCAAAGTCAGGCACACGTAGATAATTTAAGAATAGTTCCACAGGACCCATAATGAGGCCTATTAAGAATTGAGAATGAATAGAAGAGGGACTTGTTGGAAGGAGGGATTTTCTGAAAAGGGAGAGAAAGCAGTGTCCATGGCCCAAATTTGCCATCTATATCACTGTGCTTTATATATAAATTATTGCTTTTATATAGAGACTTTATATAAGAATATAAGCTAAGTATTATAAACACTGGGGATATATGGGCCCTGTCCTTTCAGCAAACATGATGAGATGTGTAGGCTCTGATAACACTCAAGTACAAGTGTAAAGAAAAATTATGTTTAGCATAACAGTAAAGTGTTATAATATCATTACTATATTCACCCTGAAAAGCAAAACAATTCTAAAAGATAACTTTAACAGCATAAAAACAACTTTAACAAAACTTTAACAGGATTTTGTATTCCTTATGGGTTATTTCAAATAATTCTGAAACTTTTACAACATAAATGAAGGCAATAAATGTCTGTATTGGAAACAGAAGATTCAAGAAGCTATTATTTTTAGAAATGTTAGTATGTCTTTTTAATAAGACTCCATGTTTTCTTGCTCTTAGCAACTTCACTGAGACTTTGGAAAACATTGGCACATTCACTAATAATGGATGATTTTAGCTTAATTATTTGCAGCTTCTTTTCACTTCCTTAGTGCCACTCCACTTACACTAGCAATTAAAAGTTGAGTTCCAGAGGCTTTATTTCTGAGACAGGCTAAGAAAAGCCAAAGGAAGATTAAATTCAAGGCTTACAAAAAGGAAACCAAGTATGTTCTATAACCAAAGTTGAATTACTGATTTATTTATACACATATATTTATCAAAGAAAAAATAAACTTAATCCTTTTCTGATTTATAGTAAAAGAGAAAATATTCTTTAGAAATATAGTACACATTTACTTGTTTTATAAAGCCTAGTCTGGTTTTAAGAACTACAAATTTGACAAAATGAGAACACTGAAAGTCAATATACTAAAACTAATGGATTTAACCAAGTTATCATATGGCACTGCCTCAAAATCAATTTCTTCAATATTCTTTTATTTTAAGAGAAACTTTTGGCATTTGAACTATTATTTATTTTTCTTTGATTAGACCAAAGTATTTTTTCTTCTTTGGATTGTGGCCAAATAAAGGGTTCTATGAAAAGTAACCTCACAGGGTCATTAGATCACAAATTAATACCTGGGCAGGTCATAGTGAGTAGTCGCAATCCAGTCATATAACTTCATTAGTGAAAGGCTTATCTTTGCCATAAGCAAGTCCTATATATTGTTCTTGTGCATCTATGCTAACACACCAGAGAAGGAGAAAAGAGAAAGCAAAGAATTGAGGAAACTATTTGAAGAAATAGTGACTGAAAATTTTTCTAACCTAGTGAAAGAAATAGACCCACACCAAGACACATTATAATTGCAAAGGTAAAGACAAAGAGGAAATCTTAAAAGCAGAAAAAGACAGCTAGCTATTTACAAGGGAACTCCCATAAAATTATCAACTGATCTCTCAATAAAAGTTTGTAAGCCAGAGCGAGTGGCAGGACATATTCAAAGTGGTGAAAAGCAAGGACCTACAACCAAGACTACTCTACACAGCAAAATCATCATTTAAAATTAGAGGAGAGATAAACAGCTTCCCAGACAAGAAAAACCTAAAGAAATTCTTTATAATCAAGCCAGTATTATAAAAATATTAAAAGGATTTCTTTCAAAATAAGAAGGGGTAAAACAAACAAAAGTTCAAAAATTTGCATAAAATGGCAATAACTATGTACCTATCAATAATCACTTTAAATGTAAATGCATTAATACTCCAATTAAGACATAGGGTAGCTGAATCCATAAGAAAACAAGGTCCTTATATGCTATCTACAAGAGACCCATCTCAAATCAAAAGACATATACAGACTGAAAGTAAAAAGATGAATAAAGGTATTTCATGCAAATGAAAATGAGAAAAGAGCTGGTGTAGCAATTTATATTACATAAAATAGACTTCAAAATAAAGATTATCATAAAAGACAAAGAATGACGTTGCATAAAGATAAAGGAACCAATCTAACAACAGGATATCACACTTGTAAACATTTTTGCACCCAACATAGGAGCACCTAAGTATACAAAACAGATATTTAGAGATCAACAGTAACACAATTATAGTAGAAAACTTTAACAACCACTGACACCAATGGACAGATCTTCCAGAAAGAAAATCAATAAGGGAGCAACAGCCTTTAGTGACATACTAGATCAGATTAATTTAATTGATATTTTCAGAGCATTTTCACCCAACACAACAGAATACACATTCTGATAGGTTATATTAAACATTGTGTCAGTTAATCTAATAATGTTTTTAGACAAGGAAATGGAGGCTTAGAGAGTAAGTCATTCGCCCAACAGCACAGGAAAAGTGTCAAAGCCAGGATTCAAATCTAGGCTTTTTAACACCAAATCTAAAATTCTTAACATTAGGCATATCTAACTCTTTAAGTTTATGAAAAAAGTGCAAAAATCTAACTCTTTAAGGTTATGGATAAAAGCACAAATCTAACTCTTTAAGTTTACAAATAAAAGAAGCACAGCGTGTTCACCACCCAGAGTCAGTTCTCCTTCCATCCACAATGTGAAATAGAGGTGATACACTACAGCATTGTATACTTGAAACCCATATAATTTTACTAACCAATGTCACCCCAATAATAGAAAACTTAAGAAGTTATAGAACACATGCTATTACAAAAGCTCTTTTCAGAAACAGTTTTGCTTGTACTCAGTTAGCTCAATTATACTTTTTTTGTATGAGTTATAAAAAAAATAATTAGGCTTTAGGACAAGTGAGATGGTGAAACTACATTACTATTAATTCAGTGAAATACCTATCAGTATTAGAAAGTGTTTAAAATCTTTATCCAGGTTTAGGTTTCAGAGTATAAAATACTGTAATACTATTTGTCATATCATATTTACAATGTAAGTCATTGGCAGAATTTTTCCAAAGAAGTCAAAAATTCTACTTATTATTGAGGTTTCTTTTTTGACAATATTTTTGCTAACTATAACTTTGACCAATAAATCCAAGATTAGCACTCTAAAGATGCCTAAAGTAAATTATCCTCCTCTCCATATCAAGGTCTTTAAACTATTCATGAATAGTTTTCTCTTGTCTCTGTAATTAATTCTATAAGAAAAATCTGGGGACGCCGGGGTGGCTCAGTGGGTTAAGTGCTCACTTTGCAGTGCCGGGGACCGGGGATCGAATCAGGGCACCGGCCCATGCGGAACCATATGCTGAACTGGGAGCTACCCCAGTTCAGTTCTCTCTCTGTCTCTGTATCTCTCTCTGTATCTCTCTCTCTCTCTCTCTCTCTCTCTCTCTCTCTCTCTCTCAAAAATAAATAAATAAATAAAATATATTAAAAAAGAAAAATCTGGTTCTTTTGGTTGTTTTTCTTTCCACAGAGGGATTTATCAAATTACCATATATTTATTTGTTATGTATGAAGACATTGACTTAGCAAAATTAAAGGTGAGCCCTTGACTCTAGTTACTTTAGCACTATTACAAAGACAGTGATTAGAACAGGTGTTAAAACATTGTGTTACTTCCCCCAAGCCTAATAATCAGCAGATATGGGGACATCGAAAAGAATTGGCAGCACATTTATCAGACTTCAAAATTAATATTATACAAAGGTAGGAAGAAAAATAGATAAAACCAAAATGCTGAAAATGTAAAATAAAACTAAGTTTTAATATTGGCAGAAAATGGAGAGAAGAGTTATTCTCTCTTGCTCTGTGCAGCTCAATTGCATCAAAAGTTCATTAGAAGCCTTCAATACTTGAGCATAGACAAAAGAATGACCAAAACAAGAAGGATCTTTGAAAACTTCTAAGTTGAGGAATGACTGAAGATGTTGGGATGTTTAGCATGAAGGACTGTAGAATTTTGAAAGCTCTTTTCAAATAATAACTGGCATTATAGAAGTGCACTCTTATTAGCCCCACATTACAGTTGAGAAAGTTTATCACAGAGAAATTAAGTAACTTGCCCAAGGTCACACAGCTACTACTGTAGTTCCTGGCCTTTTGAAATAGCACCTTAGAGTGAAAATACTAACAATTAAGAAATAAAATTTCTTGTGAATTTGTGCCACAATACACTTTGCTCTATTCACCTAGATTGTGGTCTTTTCCTTAAGAGTCACCTACTAAACATTACCTTATTTTACTTTGTTTTTGAACTTATACATAAGCTCTCAATAAATATTTATGAAATTTCTAAGTATTAGAAGCACAACCCCTGGGTGCTTCACCTCTGAATAGTATTGTGGAAAAACAGCTATATGGTACCAACTGCAGGTTAGATGCAAAAATTGCTCTATTTTGAAAAGCAAACTCTTCTCTTATGAAGAACTTTATAAAGGACAAGTAATTTCTCAATTTAGCCTATCCTTTGACAGTCCTTCAAAAAGTATGTACTGGTTGGAATACGTGGTCTGGCAAGTGCACTAATAAGTACAGGAAATAAAAACTACTCTAAAGTTCTTATTTTCCTTAAACAACAAACCATATTTTTATAGGATGAAACTTGTCATTTACAGAGGAAATTTCCAAGCTTTTACTTTTCTTGTCATAATGTCAGCTCTTACTTGTTACAGTATTTCAGAAAACCATCTGTAAGCAAATGAGAAAGAAGTAGAGGGGAGTTAATCAATCTCATTCTAATCTCTTCATTTCAATGAGCAATTTGCTTCAAAATAAATGTATGTGGAATCATTAAAATATGATCTGTAACACTCAGACTCATGTGTAGCAGGGTTAGCTTTATAAAGGAAACTAAATTTTGTTCAAGGAAAGACACAAACTAGTGAACATTGGACCCTTGTTAAAGGAGGAAACAGGTGATAACTGAAATGACTTGAAAATTCAATAGTTAATGCATGTAAGCACTGCTGTTTTATGACTTTGTGCATTATACCACTTCACAGCCAAGGAAGAAAGCAGCGGCAATTTCTCTTCTTTACAAAGACAAACCTCAATCCAACTTCACCTCATCTATGTAAATAAGTCATTGCTCATCATATCACTCATGGTGATTTTTGAATGTCAAACACTACAGCAAGTTTTGAATTATTACTCAGATCAAACATTCCTTTTTACTGTTGTGTCTATAAATAAATATTAGCCCTAGAAATTTTATCTGAAATTCAAGAAAAAACAGGGAATTCCCAGGATCGAAAGTTTCTTGTCAATGAAATTACCTGTATACTACAACCTCTGGTTCCTGGGGATAAAATGCCCATCACCATTTGGCCCCAGGGCCACATTTTCAAAGAGCAGCCAGAAAGCAGTGCCATAATGATTAAAGCAATGTATTTTAGATCGCCAACAAGACTTTGGATTACAGCATGTATATGTTTTGTCTCAAACACGAGGCAATTCTCCAGGGGATCAGATGAAACTGTTTAGATCTCACCAGCTATGTTTCTCCCCTATTGCTTCCCTCAGAGATTCATTACCTCAAACCATAGGTGGGTTGGCTGGCCCCAAAGCATCAACCTCCATTCATACCCTCCTACTACTGTCCTGTGTCATGCACTATAGTGATTGGTCACACAGAATTGAGGGTCTGAAAATCAAGCCCAAATTTATACACCACTTCAGGGTACAATAGCCAAAATTCTGGGTTTGTTTTAGCAATCCAACTTTTGAGTCTCAAGTATGTTTTAATCTAATGCTATATTTATTAAGCATTATAGGATGAAAGGGAGCAGATACAGTAGGCAACATCTGTGTCACATCAGGAAGCTTGCCAGCTTCAAATCACTGATCATCGTTTGCCCTTTTAATTAGAGCATGTATAGCTTTAGTCATGAGCCGATGACTCTGTTCGTTGCTTTAATAAGTAGATGCCAGAGTCCCCTTTCCCACCATCTTTTATACCACTTTAGTCATACTGCCCTAAGGCCAACATGCCAACTTACAAGTCCCCTTCCCAGCTGCAGTTCCACTTAGCAACTGGGGCAGACACAGTATAGCTAACTCATGTTAATTCAGCTATTTTAAAGGAAACAGTGTTGTGGAGACCAAGGGCATTTTCAAATAGATGTCTATGAATGAAGGCAAGATGTTAATCTTCCATTAACCAGGCTTTACCTATAACTTGTAGCAGAGGCCTTTATTTACACATCGAGTCTCTTTCTCTCTTTTTTTTTGAATAGGTCTAATTCAGAATCTCCTTCTTGCAATTAAATGCCACATCTTTTCTGCTTCTAATGGTAAAAGTAAAACATGTCCCTAAGGTTACTAATGCATAAAGTCTATTGATCTCTTGTTTTTAATTTGCTAAGTAATGGTGTTCTAAATAAGAAAAATTAAAATGTCAACTTATTAACATGAATTTTTACTGTTAATCTTTTAATGAACAAAACCAGTTTTAAATGGAGTTATCTTGAATATTTAATATATATATAATATATATATATATTATACATATACAAATCATTGAAATTACAGCTTATAGTTTGAAGCTTTTATATCCTATAAGAATAGAAATGTTACATAAAACAAATTTAGAATGTTTTTATTTCATTTGATATATGCGCATTCTACCAACACTCTCTACCTTTAGTTTACTGAAGAATGAGAAAAGACTGAAAGTAAAATAAACTGTGGGCTGACCTGTCTTTCTCCTGCTTTCTGTGTCAGTATTTTTAGATTAAGTTGGCTAACACAGGGAACTGACGTGAGTGAGAAAGGTATTATACTGTTCTTTGGCCATTTATGTCTTTTAAAATATCACAATTTCCTTTCTGCATTCAAAGAAAGTTCTGGTTTGAACTGAAAGCATATGCCCCCTGAGGGCTGTCAGCACCTCGTCATAGTTAGTCAGATGTTACGTGCTGCTTTGGACTATACTTTGTCTTCCCAAAATTCATATGCTGAAATCTTACCCCTAACGTGATGGTATTTGCAGAAGGGGGCCTTTGTTGGGTATTTGGAGTTAGCGGAGAGCACGAGGATGAGGTTGTGTGATTAAATTAGTGTCTTTATAAGAAGAGGGAGACACTAGAGGACTCTGTCATGTGATGACACAGTGAGAATGCAGAGGTCTGCAAGTCAGGAAGAGACCATGCTCACACCCTGATTTCAGACTTACAGTCTCGGGACGATAAGAAAATAAATTTCTATTATTTAAGGCATATAATCTATAATACTTTGTTAAGACAGCCCAAACTAAATAGGACACATGCTTACCTTGTATTCCACCAAACGGAGCTGAATGCCCAATAGGAAGCACACTGTGCTCTTGGAGCATTGCAAATACCATTTGTTCATGGAACGACAAAGAATACCAGATTTGTATATATCTACTCTGCTCACACAATGCTCCATCATCCCATCCGAGTTTGCTTATAAAATGTAAGTTCAAGATACAATCGTTAAGAATTCCAAGGCATTGAGTTCAGGGCATTAAACCAAGTACAGGACCCTCCTAAGTGTGGGGCTCTATGTGAATACACAAGTTGCACAATCATGGGGCTGACCCTGATTGTAATCGTTTGTACATGGAATGGGAGAACATTATGACCTATTTTTAGGGAAAGTGCGATACTAACCAGAACAAAAATATTAAACAACAGAATAGAAATTGCCTCATAGCAAACAAGGGTAGAAATTAGGGACATCTTAACATGAAATACATTTTAAATCCTATCTTAATAGAGAATTGTAAGTTAGGTCATTCTACCAAAGGTAGAAATATATACAATGTTTGAAAAAATAATTTGAGAAAGTAATTAAAATATTCTCTATTTTAGAAGTGCTATATAGAAAATATTAAAATCCATCCTATTTCTAACTATCCTTATTTACTTTTCACCTGGCACCTTCTTTAATTTTTTGTCATTAGCTGATTTTACTCAGTTGAGGGTGACCTGGATATGATGTATACTTGGTAGGCGGAGGAATGTCTCAATTCAATATAAGAAACAAATAAGGTATAAAATATAAACATCATATAGGGTATTTAAAAATCTCCTAGAGTATACATTCAGCTCATATGTTATATGAAACCATGCAATGAATTTTTATGCATCCATATAATACTTGTTTTCATTTTTTTCTACTTCTTTAATAATACTATGAACGCAGCAATATCGGAAGATAAATTGTTCAACTCTGTGGTCACATATCTCATCACTGTCCTTAATTTAATTTAGGTTCTAATTAAATATGTGGGTTCAATTAATTTTATTCTGTAACATTTATAGCCTAATCATATTATTTCAAAGATAGCCATCTTTTATTCACTATGTTTATTTTTTACAATTTTATTTGCATTTGTTAATTGTTATACTCTGTTGCATTCATGAGATCTTTTATATATATATTTATAAAAATAATAATGTCAATAATATAGAAAATCAACAGACAACATTAAATAGATCATAGATTGTTTTCTACTGATCATTTGATATATTTGAGATTGGTTATAGCTAATTTACCTAATTCAAAAGCTGAAAAAAGCTCAAAATAAAATAATAGATGTTTATATGAACAACAGTATTGCCCAAAGATAAAGGAGACTTGTAATTAACCTTTATTTAAATTAAGTATCATTGTCTTGTCCACAGGGAGTTTCAAAGACGCATTCCTCAAAAAAGGAAAGGGAGATAAATAGAGACAAAAATCATATATAAGCCCAAAAAAGCTAATAAAAGGGGGGAAATTAAATTAAAAGTCATGCTAGAAAAATCAAATAAATGGAGACTGACATTAAAATATAACCTGAAAAAAGAAAATAATTTCAGTTTTTTATGCCTTGGTAAAAAGGGAAGCATTCAAACCAGAAGCAGGCAGAATGTAACCTTTTGAAAATAAGCCTACAAATGAAATAGCAATATCAAAAGAAACCTAAAAATGAAATGAAATGACTGATGCAAAACTAGTTTTTTTAAATGCACTCAAAACTCTCTTTTCTGCCAATATCCTGTGGTAAATAGAAATGTTTTATTTCAGAGTTTCCATTTTGAAAACATTTTTTTTTTATCATTTGTACATATTACTCGGTTAGCGGGAGTAAGAATCCATGTTAAGAACTCTCTTGAGTACAGAACTTTGTCATTTTAAACAAATGTATTCTTCAAAGATGCCAATGTATTATCTGACAAGAACCCCTTCCATTTACTCTAAATTCCAAACAGTTTGGAGGTGAGTCTAGCATAATTCAAATATCTCTCAAAAGGCAGTCTTGGACCATCTGAGTACCTCTTATTTCTCTGCTTTAACATCTGCCTCTAGTTTTCTGCCTAGACAGATTCTGTCTACATTAAAGTCATTGTTACCCAGTATCTGATATTCAGTTTGATTCTTGAATTAGTTTGCCTCAACCTCTAAGTAAGTCTACTGGCCTAGCTTATTTCCCACTTCCTCATTGCAGCTCTACCATCATTTGCCAACAGTGGTCAACAGGACCTGAACCAACAGTACCAGAACCTGTCCAAAACCTCTCATTTCAGATCAAGCCACTTAGCCAGCACAGAACACCATAGATGTTTAATAACAGTGCAACATCAGTGCACACAGTTTTGATTTCTAATTGAATTGTCCAATGGCAGAAATGCATGAGTATGTCTTGAGAGTATTAAGAAACAGCAAATTCTCTTCTGCTTCACTGTCTAAATTATTCTCAACACTGCTGCTAGAGTTATCTTTTTAAAAACTGTCACTCTTCTACTTCATCTCACTTAGAGCTCTATTAAAGTTAAACCCTTATTGCAACCCACAAGATTCTATATTATCTTGCCCTCCATCACCTCTCTGAAATTATCTCCACCCCCCTTACTTTTCTTCAGTCCAGACAAAAAGATATTTTGATGTCCCGTATACACACAATATATACTCTCATATTAGGACTTTTATATTTAATGTTTCCTTTTTCTGACATGCATTTACACATGTTATACAGGCTCAGTTTCACATTTTTCAGGACTCTCAACATGTATCTTTTCGATGTGGTACCCCATGGTCCCCTAATCCTTGACCTGCCGTAATTCCTCTTCCCCTTTCCCATTTTTGTGTACATACAATTTATAACCAGGTAACATACATTTTATTTACTTATGTTTTTTATCATCTGTCTCAAATATTATCTCTATGGAGGTCAAAATGTTTTTGTTGTTGTTTTCCTATACTACATGCTGCTAGCACCCAGAATATGTGTGGATCATGGTAGGCACTCAGTAATCATTTGATCAATCATTAGAAGGCATTCAAGTTCTTATGTAAATTCATTAATTAAAAAAAAAAAGACAAAAAACAAAACCGCCTGAACTCTTTTTCTGTTGATAGCCACAGCAATCTGAACATTTGTGATCTTGATTCAATTACCAGCTTTACAAGAGATTTGCTTTGTGCACTTGAAGTAATACCTTCAAAGTCATTAATAAATAATTTAAATTAACTTTTAAATTATTTAATCAATGTAAAATGCCAAATTGAATCTGTTAGAAATGTGACTAAATTATAGCAGGCTCTTCAATGGGATACTATGGTTGTCTTTTTTAGTGGAGACAGCGTTGTTCAGTAGAACAAAAAACGTCTCTCAGGATTCAGAAATAATAGTTTCTGTTCTAGTTCTGCCATTGACTTTCTGTGTAATAAAAGGTGACTTAACCTCTCTGTGTCCCACATTTCCTAATCAGCAAAATAAAGAATAGGCTGGCTACAGTTGTTTTTAAAAGATGATGGTCAGAAGAAATGAGGTATGTTCAGGGTGGTATGGCCATAGACAATGCATCACATAGACAATGTATTGTACAATTGTACACCTGAAACTTATGTAATTTTTACTAACCAATGTCAGCCCAATGAATTTAACAATAAAAAAAATAACAAAAGGTGATGGTCAAAAACATTAAGTGTTAATGTCTAATACAATAGTATGTTTTTCTACTTGTCATATCACTTTAATTTAAATTAAGCCTGTTTTTTGTTTTTTTTTATTGTTAAATTTATTTGGGTTACATCGGTCAGTAAAAATTATATAAGGCCCAGGTTTACAACCCTTTCCATCACCATATATTTAGCTCCCCCTCCCTCCTCTCCCTTTTCACACATAAAGCTCCAGAAATACTTTAGTAATAGACGACGTGGTCTGGTTGTAATTCAGTAATATCTGTGTTGTGTGTGGGAGTTTTGGACAATGATGTCCCAAGCTTTGTAACTACAGCATAATCAGATATATCCAGTATTGTTCCTGATAATAGACATGCCTTATCATTGAATTATTGAAGAGAAGTAAGATATTGAAACTCAATTTCAAGTACAGTCTTGGCATTAATTTTTTGTTTTGTTATTTATTTTTTCATGTTGGGTTGAGGAGTCCCATAGAAATTACTTGTTTCACTGGGGCTAAAGATTAGTTCTTCAGGAAAAAACCCCCCACCTCTAACTATGCATCAATAAAGGTTATCATTTACATACCCCTCCCCAAAATGTGTAACTGATAAAGTGGAAACTCCATGAGAGGGAAGGAGTGTAGAAGACTTGGTATAGAGATTATGAAGAAGGGTTGAAAGGGAGAGACAATTTACTCAGGTTGTCTTCTGGCCCATTTTATAGTGATTTATGAGAAAGCCCTGGGCATAACAAAATAGGGGAAATGGGTATCACAGAATAGTGTCTTTAGGTCTCTAAAAAAAAAATGTTAGAAAAAAAAAAACAACAAACATATGGAGGGGTATACAAAGTAGGGAAAGATGTTTCCCTTCTTAGTAACAAAATGTAAAGAACTGGGACAAAATAATCATTCTTCCAAATTCAGAAACAGTAGATGGGAATCAACACGAGTGATGCCAAAAGTCAGCTTAGTAAAAAGTTTTTCACAATGAGTGAATTAAGGTGTGAGTATAAGGAAGAAGTGGCACACAACACGAGCTACAAAAAAAAAAAATGGGTCAAATCCATGTGCAAACACAAAAGGTATTATAGCCACTCCATTGAATTTGTAAGAAATTTGATTCTGATATTTTTAACTAATACTGTTTGACTATTGTGAGCTGCTGGGGGCTTACAATATTCCAAACTATTATTCTAAGTCTCTTATAGGGAGCAGCCAGGGGACAGAAAAAAGGCACTGAATTACAAGGAAATAAGATGATGACCAGAGAAGGGAGCAGAAAAAAAATGAAAGCAAACTTCCCTGAGCTTGTTTGCCCAGGAATTTATTTATCTTTTAGGAGGCATATCAATTCACAATGTGACTTCAGGGCTCTGTGATTTGAAAGTGGAGCTTTTACACCAATATTTAAATCATTCTAGCTGACTTTTTAAAATAAAGCTTCTGCCTTGACTACTGAATCTGAAAATAAAATTAACTTCGTTGTAAGTTCCTATCACAGACCTATTTTGTCATAGTCTCCAATGAGGCAAACTCAGCTTTTATCCTATCTAACAATTTAGAGTGTATTATGATTAATTTTGTATTTAGAAAACTATCTCATCCTCTGAGAAGAAACAATTTAGTACAAGAAACAGGGACCTGTTTGATATGGCTCTTTTAATATCTGTGTCCAGATGACCTTTATATATGTTATAACTTCTACTACAGTAAATATCTGCAGAAATTTGGTTTATTCTATGCCTTTTTACATTAAAAGAAATTGAAGAATAAACCAGTTTGACATATGCATCTCTGGTAGATATTGTGGTGATACTTATTACTATTCAGAAGACATTCTTCAGGAGATAGGCCACTTGAGCAGAGCATAAATATACCATAAATTTCAAGTGCTGGAGAAAATGAAAGATGTGAAGTAGAATGATAGAAGTTAAAAAATGAGAAAAGTATTATCATTTTTTTTAATTTAGTGAAAAACATTTCAACATGAATTTAGAAAATTCTGATTATAAATGTTTAGGTAGGTCTTTTTTGCCCTATACTAATTTAAATTAAGTGAAATAAGAATAGGTTTTCTTCTGTCCTCAAACTCACAAGTGAGGAAGAATGATATTTAAAATAAAAAGATGATAGTTAATAATGTAAGCCACTTTAAATTTCAATAAGAAATGTGTGTCTGGGGGGAGAGAGAGAGAGAGAGAGAGAGAGTGTGTGTGTAGGCTGTCTGGAAAAATTCCAGCCATTGTAAACATAATGAGAATGGTTACATGGCTGGCCAAGATCCCATTACTGGTTCCTTAAGAACTTGGTCCCATTTTATTGTGTGTATACACACACACACACACACACACACACATAAGTGTGTATATATATATATAATTTCTGTATATATACACGTATGTATATACATATATACACACACATATATATACATATATGTGTGTGTATATGTATATGTATGTGTATATATATACATACACATACATACACACACACATTTACAAGGGTGGCAGAGGTAACACCCCTTTTTTATGAGCTGGTAATGTATACCAAATCTTTTATTACAAAATGAAAGCATGTAATTCTGTAACATAACAAATCACACTCTAAGCTTAAGAAAAGGTGTTAGTTCTGCTGGACCCTGTATTATATATAGTTTCTACAGGAATAGTCAAAGTCTAGTACTATGGAGACTATCTCATCTATTTCTAGCCATGAATTTGCCTTATCTAATTGGATTAAAGTCAAGAAAGGGAAAAAAATAATCTTCAAAATTGCCCTGTACTTCTCTAGTGCCATTAATTTTTTTAATGTCAAACCCAAAATATGTACCATCAGTTAAAACTGATTTCTACATCATCACTCATACTTCCTTTCCTTTAAATTATATTTTGCAAGCATCACACTGTATTTCCTTAAATTCATGAGACTACCTATAAACTTTAAGTCAGATAACATGAAGAACGTATACTTGAAATTTATAAAAATCATCTGTCCCTTTAGTGTTACAGTACATTTTTTTTTTAATTTCTGAAAAGCAAATTTTATATTGCTGCTATCACAGAATGACCACTGAACCTGCTGTTTCTTTCTCAACTTCTAATCTTATTTGTAAGGAGACAACAGATATATCTGAACAATTACTTGAATATTTGTGGAAAATAGGTGTCTTTATTCTTATTTTAGTTTTAATAATATTGTGTTTTGGGGGAAGTCAGAATGGCTCAGTGTTAAGGACAAGCACACACTTTGTAGTTCCAGGGACTGAGGATCGAGACCCAGCCTGGGCCGGTGCAAAGCCATATGCTGAACTGGAGTGTGCTTCCTATGAAGGAGGCTCCCAGTGTGGTTCTCGCACCCCAGTTCGACCCCTGGCTCAAGGGGGCACGCTTCCCATGTGGGAGGCCTCCAGCCAGATTTCCGCCCCAAGTGGCCCCTGCCCACCAGAGTGGAACGAAACCATAATAAAAACTGACGATGTCCAACTATGGAGACTGCTCTGGGCCCTCCCACTTCTCTTTGTTTCTCTGTCTCTGTCAAAAACAAAATAAAATCTTTAAAAAAAGATTGTGTTTTTAGGTCTCATTTAATCAGTAAATCAGTTGATAATTTTAAAGTATAATAATCTCTCCATTATATTAGCTACATATGTATAACCTCTAAACTAATATATTTTTGGTTTAATTTAAAAAAAACTATTTGGGAATGTGGTAAATATGCAAGTAAGCAGAAGGCAAGTTTGATTGTCTACCATATCAAGGTGTAGCTCCTGTGCTGGTGATAGACTTCTAGGAAAAGGATAAAATGGGCCTGTTCTCAGACTCCTTCACATGTGAATGCTCGCACTTTGTAACAGTGAGTGTACCCTTTCAGAAGCAGGCTTTCCATCTCTAGAGTTATAATTGCCATTACAATCCAAACGCTGATCAAATTCTGATTTTAAGTTTCTCTTGCTCTGACCAATAGCTGCTGCTATCTAACAGTTTCAATACTGCTGGATAGTTTAGCAACTCAGGATTTTCTCTTACAAGCTTAAGAGAAACAATCCTTCGTTAAAAGATTTTACTTCTAACTAAGCTCTAAAACTCTCCTTGTCCCTGCTGGGATTTGCAGGATTGCTGTGGGAGATTATTATTCTTCAGCACAAATCAATTTCATTCACAGCCAAGATCCCATTACTGGTTCCTTAAGAACTTGGTCCCATTTTATTTAATTTACCAAATTAATTCTCCTACGTTAATGCGTATTTCAAGATTGTAAATAAGCATGCAAAATGTACAGTTACTTCTGCTGTGGCTAGTTCTTATTTCTAACAGGATTTATTCTATAGTTTTCTGGAAACATGACACAAAACAAACAAACAAAAAAACCCAAGCCAAACATTCTCTCCCTTGAAAGTTGTTAGTAGGCAAACTGGAAGTAACAAAGAAACAACACGCATGGGCACAGTTAAAAGTTTAGTGGTTGCCTGAGGGGAAGGGGGGAAGGGGGTAAAGGAAGAGGAAGGCAGCATCAAATATTTGGTGATGGAAGGAGATCTGACAACGCAACACATCAACAACATAATGTAGAATTATACAACTATAATCTATGTAATTTTTACCAATGTCTGCCCAGTAAATTAGAAAAAAAAAAAAAAGACACAGAAAAACAAACCAACAAACAAATTCTTTTTAGCTCTATTACCTAAAATTTCATAAAAGTGGACCAATTCTCTCTGAACTGATTTGTCCAAAGCCAATTATCACAATGGTTAAAATATTTAAGAAAAGGAAAAAAAAAAAAAAAAAAAAGATTTTCTGAATGAACTCACCTTGGTTTTTTCTTCCAGATGAAAATATTATCTCTCTCTTCTCCAGGTTCCCCTAGATTTAGCTTCATAGATATGTGAAGAAACAAATTTTAAATCATTAAAAGCTATTTATAGGCTAAAATAAAAATCAAACAACTAAAACATTAAAGAAATCTCAAAATCAGTTAAAACCATACAGTTTAATTTGAGTTCCTGTAAATTGTATAAATAACTAAGAAAACAAGCACACTTAGCTATTTGGTCTTTCAGAAAAATTGTACAATCAGTGATCTATATTTTGGCTGAATGGATTTTGCAAATAAAACTAGATAGAGCCAGAGTTGCAAGAAATAATGAAAACTGAGGAGTTGGAGAAGGGAGGTGATAATGGGCTGCCAAAGGGGTGAATGGGAATGTTTCAGCAGTAGTACAATTAGAAAAAAGTTAAGTAGAATTTCAATATAACATTAATATATGTCCCAGCTTTCCAGGTACAAAGACTACAAAATCTACCTGACCTCTGGAAATGGGCTTTTCTAAGGTCAAGTGGGGTCAAAAGGAAGCCCTGAGTTCTCAAGTTGTGATGTTAAAAACCTAAGAAACAATTGCACAACTTACCTTATCCTGAAACCTGAGCTTGCTTTTAACCACTCTTCACTTTTTGTTCATAAATTTCCCATTCCTGTCCTCACACTTGACTTCCCTTCCATTTTTTTGTACCGTCAGATTATCTAAAACATTTGTTTATTAATTGACAATGAGATTTACATGGCCCTGCTGCTGAACATCTTACCAACCTGTTGCCATTGCCTTTGGTTTTACACAATTCACCATCGCTTTCCAATAATCTTCCCATGCTTTCAGTGTTTTGCACCTGGAAGTACATGGCTATTATGCATAGGCCATGGTTCCAAGATTACTAATCATATTATAAGATAAAGCCAAGGGAAGCCAGGATGGGTCAGTGGGTTAAGCACTTGCTTTGCAGCCCCGGGGAATGAGGATCCAAGCCCGGCCACAGACCGTGCAGATCCATATGCTGAACTGGGGTATGCTTCCCCATGTGGGAGGCCCCATGCTCACCTGTGTGGAATGCAACCATGTCAAAAACTGATGACACAACTACTGAGACTGCTCTGGGCCCTTCCCCTTCTGTCTCTTTCTGTCTCTGTCAAAAACAATAAATCTTTAAAAAACAATAAGATAAAATTAGAATAAAAAGAGCAATTACTATGATACACTAGAAGGGAGGAGGTAGCAATTAAATGTATATATGTATGTATGTATGTGTGTGTGTGTGTGTATATACACACACACACACACACACACACACACATATGATTCCCATACCAGAGCATGACACTCAGGAGCTTGAACTGTGTATGAATGACAGAAAGAAATGGGTAACAGTGTTACAAGAGAGAAACTGAGTCCAGACTCATGCCACCAGCATCGTTCAGCCAATAGTCCGACACAGGAGTTGGGTCTTAGAATAAGTGTTTATTATCAGAACGCCAGGGACCTGAGAAGGCAGCAGTTTCCGCTCTCAAAGACTGCCTGTCTCCTCCAGCTGTTACTGGGGAGGGACACCAGAGCTGCTGCAGCGCCTTGCAGGCTGAGTCATTTGCTCCCTGCAAACCAAACCCAAGTGCTGCCGTTTTCTAACCAAACCTTCATGTCCCAAGCTCCTTTGATGGCAAACACCAAACGTCCATGACCCAAGCAACACTCCCCACAAACCAAACCAAAAGTCCTTGACCCAAGCGCCGCTCTTTAGTCCTGTACCTTAAGTGTCAAGACAGCTTCTGCGACCCAAGCACCAGTCCTTGCTCCCACCCTCCTTCTGTTTTATAGCTCTGCATGGAAGGCAGTAAGAGGGTTCTTCTTCCCCTTTCAATGATAGCCCATTACCAACAATTACTTCCACCTATGCTAGCTTGCAGCTTTTTGTCAATTGTGGTCAATTAGCACCAATTAAACCTAAATCTCTCAGCCCTAGAACCTCCATCCTGAAGGGGAGGCAGATTCACTGAGTGCCTTGCTTTACAGCTGCCCTGTGCAGCCTCCTACTGTTAGGAGCTGGTCAGGAGCCTGAACGAAAAGGTTTCTGGGGGTCTGGGGGCAAGGCCTCACCTCCCCTTCTCCCCTTGTGATTATCTATAGAAAAGAATGTGTACGTGCAGCTTCCCATTCGGGCCAGACCAGTTGATTGATTACTAGGCCTGGGGTTAAAAAGATATGTATGGGGAAGGGTCTGCCTGTTCCTGTTATGCTAATGAATAACCAACCCTGTACTTAACCCACAATGTCTCTTAATCTCTTCCCTATTCTTCATTACAGTGATCCCTCGTTTTTTGTGGTTAATGGGGACCAGAGCCTTCCGTGAAAGCTGAAAACCACGAAGTAGGATTTGCCCCTAGGAATTTTCTCATTGGTCGATGTGGCACCGGAAACCCATCACGCGCCTTTATGAGCCCGTGGGATGGACTCTGAGTCAGCTCATCTCTGTGTTTGACATGCAGGGATCCTTCTCTCTCGCGCATCCACATGAAACAACGCTCCTTTCCGCCATGTGGCTGCCGACATGGTTGTATTTTTTCATTTTTATTTTTTGATGAATGTTTTGGGGAAACCCGCGAAGCACTGAAGCCACAAACCATGAAGCGCGAAGTGGCGAGGGAACACTGTATATGCTTTGATGATTGTTATCCTATCAATGCAAATCAATAAAAACCAGCAGTGAGGAGAACTCTTTGCTAGGTGCCACAAAGAGCCGCACTATCCCTCTGCCAGCTTGATATTTCAAGACATTCCCGGTGCCAGGGTTGTCTCTGCATCTCCGATTCGCAAAATCCTACTTCTACTGCTCCTTCTGCCTTCACCCTGTTACAAGAAGATGACAAGAACAGGAAAGGAATATTGTAACAAGCAATGTAATAACACAGCCCTAGAGAAAGACTGAGGCTAGATTTGTGTGAATAAATTTCACTAATATGACATTTTGAGACGTGATTTGTGGATTCACTCCTCTTGCATTCACCACCAGGCACACCCATCAGGAACAGAAAGATGTCTAAATCATTAAAATATCCACATTAGAACCAAGATAAGGTATAGGATGAATGTCTACTATATTCAAGTGAATATGTCCTTATATTAAAAGCCTGGGTATCAAAAAAGTGTAATTTCCCCAAGGTTTGGATTGGGGCTCACAATGAGAATCTGCTCTTTTTTTTTTTTTTTTTTTTTTTTTTTTTTTTTTTTT
>PVKE010021588.1:0-26359 GCA_004027555.1 Craseonycteris thonglongyai
AAAAAAAAAGAATGAACAAGTAAGGGTACTGAGTCATCACTTCATAGCAGAATTTAATTTACCATTGCACTCAAAATGTCACAGGGCTGTCACCTAATGAATTTCATGGCCATCAATTTGAAAATAAAAAGTTAATTTTTACCTCTTCTCAGCAATCATCAAAGGATATTCATAAATTATAAAAATTACATTGTCACCATTTGGCCTTCAAAGCTCTGATAACTATCCTCTTGTCTCCCCATAAGAAAGCTTGTTGGGGAAGCCAGGATGGCTCAGTGGGTTGAGTGCTCACTTTGCAGCCCCGGGGACTGAGGATCAAATCCTGGCCCCGGCCGGCCCGTGAGGACCCATATGCTGAACTGGGGAGTGCCCCCAGTTTAGTTCTCACTGGGGTGAGACCCCGGCCCAGTGCCTGCCCTGTGCAGCTCCGTGCCCACCTGTGGAGTGAAACTATGTAGAAAAACCAATGATGTGCAACTATGGAGACTGTTTGGGGCCCTCCCCCTTCTCTCTGTCTCTGTATCTCTCTCTCTCTCTCTCTGTCAAAAGCAATAAAAATAAACCTTTAAAAAAAAAGAAAAGCTTGTTTACATGATGATTGAATATTTAGACCAACTGCTAATGATTTTTTTTTATATATTTTTATTTATTTATTTATTTATTTTTGAGAGAGAGAGAGAGAGAGAGAGAGAGAGAGAGAGAGAGAGAGAGAGAGAGAGAGATGCAGAGACAGAGAGAGAACTGCACCGGGGGAGCTCCCAGTTTGGCACATGGTTCCACACAGGCTGGGGCCGGGATTCGATCCTTGGTCCTCAGCGCTGCAAAGTGAGCACTTAACCCACTGAGCCATCCCGGCTTTCCCACTAATGATTTTTTTTAAAATATGGTAATAATAATCAAGAATCTCTCATCAATTACTTACATAAAAATTTAATATAGTCTTAAATCCTGTAGCCAGTTTTAGTTTAGTTCATTTTCACTGTTTATTATTATATTATTATTTTAAATAATACCTTTTTGTGGAGTGCTTACTTTGTCCCTAGCACTATGCTAAAAACTTTATGAAAATTATTTAAACCCTACAACCAAATTAAATAGGTACTTTTATTATCTTCATTTTATAGATTATTAGAAAACTGAGGCTTAGAAAGAATTTCTTAAACTGGTTAGTGGCAGAACCTGAGGCTTTCACAAATATGTCTGATTCCTGAACTCACACTCTTGGCTACAAATTTACACTGCTTGAATAAAGAAAGCGATGATACAGTTCAAAATCTCATTTTAATGAGTACTATTGTTCATAAAATATTTATCTTATTTTATTGCAAATTATACTATAAACAGGACAATTAAATTCTTGAAATGCCGAAAGACAATAGCTTTTAAGCAAAACTACTGTAAAAATCTTGATTTTTTTCACTGTATTACCATTAGCAATTTACATCATAAAATCTTGTACCAAAGATCAAATTACATCATAAAATCCATTACCAAAAACCAGAGCAAGTTTTTCTATTAAAGTAAGATTACGTAGAAATAGATGCTTTATTAAAACATACATGTATAATATTCACTGAATATTAATTTTTTTTTAAGATTTCTTTTTTAAGACAGAGACAGAGAGAGACAGAGAGAAGAGGGAGGACCCAGAGTACTCTCCATAGCTGCTCCTCATTAGTATTCTACAGTGTCATTCAACAGGTGGGGGTGGGGCTGCGCAGGGCAGGAACCAGGCCAGAGGCCTCCCACCTAGGAGGCTCACCCTGGAGAGAACTGAAATGAAGGCACACCCCAGTTCAACGTGTGATTCCGCACAGGTCAAGGATTCAATCCTCAGAACCTGGGGCTGCAGTACAAGCACTTAACCCTCTGAGCCATCCCAGAATCCCCTAATTTCTAAATTACAGATACTAATATATTATTTAGAGCAGAAAAAAAAAATCTCATACTCATAACATCGAATCTCAAGAATGTCTCTAACAAGTTGCAAACATTATATGGTTCACCACAGTGTTCTCTAAGTTTGATAATGTTAAATATACCCCAAATCTCTTAAATAATACACAATATTTTAAATGAATGGGTTTCCCTCAAGTCTCTAATTTACAGATTTTTTTTTTTTTTTAGACAGCAGTACATCAAAGCATTTCCAGTTATCCTCCCAAGGATTTTTGAATTTTATTTAGCTACATATGTAAAACATAGAGAATACAACTTCAGTTATGTGTATGGTATCTATACTTATCCAACTCTTCTCACATCTAGAGAAGTGGAAAATTAATAAGCACCATGCAGACATGACTTTCATGAAAACCCCATGATGGTCTATTATTTACTTATCAGTATTCTAGATGGTCATTTATCCCATTTTGAGAAGCTTTATCTCCTTTTTTCTGATTTTTATTTTCCCCCCAAAATAGGTAAAAATGCCACTACTATTAGCAAGTAAGATTTTTTAATTTAAGGATTTCCACAAAAATAATATGTGTTTTTTGTGGAGTCATTTCCCATTTGTCTAAACCATAGTATCTTAACTTATATTTTAATCTAACGTACCATTTTAAACAGAAATTTAAAGTAATTTATCTACATTTGTCTAAGACTTTTGTATACTTACACCTGTGATTCCAAACTGTTGACCTTTTTAACAGGTTTTAGTAGCCCCATGATTGCGACACCGAGACCATAGACCTATATGACACTTTACTCCGAGGCTAGAGATATGTCCAAACAACCTCATTCCACTATACCATAATAACTAATAAGTTAATAGTGATTCCCAAAATGTAGTACACTTAACACTTAGTACTTGATATGGTTTAGTTAGTACACAGATAAACATTTTTAATTTTAATGGTAATGTGTTTATTAAATACATAAAACATTACTAATACATCAAAATTGTAATTCCACTATAAGGATTAGGCTTAAATACTATACTTTTAATTCTTTTTAAGTCTTTTTAACAAAAAATATTAAATAAATAATAGAAGCAGTGGTACACAGACAAGACAAAACTTATAAAAATTCTACAAGAATTACTTAAGTTTAAAAAACAATAATATAATTTCAAATAACTTAAAATTGACTATAATCTCAAAAGAAGCATCACAATTGGAATGCCAGGATAGCTCTATGGTTGAGTGATTGCCTTCCAATTGCGAGTTCTGGGGTTCAATTCCCAGCCCCAGCCCGTGCAACCCCATATGCTGAATTGCAGCACAACTGGTAACCACTGGCGTGGCTCAATGGTGAAGCTTCTCACCTCCCATGCGGGAGACCCCCAGTTCAGTTCCCGCCCTGAGTGGTCCCACATGGAATGAAACCGTGTCACAACTAACAATTTACAACAATGGAGACTGTTCTGGGCCCTCCCCCCCTTTTCTCTCTCTCTCCTTCTCTTAAACAATAAAATATAACCCATATTTTAAATTAATAAAAGAAAAGAAGCATAAAAATTTAGGCTAATCTAAATTACTATAACTAATTCATAGTTGTTACTTAAAAAAAAACCCAACAAAAAACAGAATAATTATGTCCCATATTAATGGATATATATCTTCAGGCATAGCTCAATGTCAATGTCTTATTTAATGTGACATTAGAAGCATTAACTTTTACAAGTGAAGCCAAGAAATAAAATGTGCTGCATTTTAAATAATGTATATTTATAGATTTTTCTCCCACTCAACTATGTGCTTTACTCTATAGTCTATAAGAACAATAAATACCAAGGGTCTGAGAAGATTTGTAAGTGCTTCTTAGAAGGTTTTCTAGGAATTTATTTGAGCCAGAAATATTAAATGTAAAATAAAGCAAAACTGAAAGTAAAGTAGATTCCATTTCTGATGCTACATAGTAATAGTAATAAGAATGTGAAGAAAAGAGGTTTTATTTGACAGGGGCAAAAGAGAATGTGGTAGAATATCTGTAAGTCCAATTAGGTAAAGTTTTGAATTTTGTACATTCTTAGCTCCCTCAAATTGTGTGAATTTGTGACTATTTTTAATTATGATGGAGAAATTAAATAAAATTAATTCTCAAAAAATAAAATTATTAAAATAAAACATGAATTTTTTCTTTTGTTTTTTATTTTGGACAAAAGCCTCTAGTTTGAGCTATTATTTTTAGAAAAAATTGCCAAATTATAAATACTATAAATACAAATTAAACATAGACTAAATTAGAGCATTTTAGACATAAGTACTTCAATACCAAAGGTAAATAATATAATTCGATAGCAAATAACACATACTTGATTCTTCACATGAAATCTGTATAACTTACTGCATATAAATGATATTTCAATAAAATAGAACTCAGTGAAAAAAATTATAGGAAGATACATATAAAACTGGTAGAAGAATTACAGAATTAGCTAACTTCTGGTAATGGTGAGTGCTGACCAAAAAGTATTTCATGGAAGTTATCTGAAAATCACATTACATTTTAAACGCCTTTGTCATAAAAATTGTGACTGATAGTAGCTCTGGGCAAATTAGAGAACTGAGCCGTAGACACTTTAGTCGGCTTGTAAGATTAATCACATATGTAACTGGTGAAAAACTAAAATGTACAGCTTTGATACAATGAAGGGACTGGCAAAGTCACTGAGGCTAAGTGTTAAAGATATACAACATGTACATACAACAGTCATCATCAGAAATCCATCATCTTGACCTCCCTCTCCACTGTCCACCTGAGGAGGGGCAAGTGAAAGGGACTGAAGACAAAAATTTTGTTTGCCTTCAATTTACGAAAGTAGGGTATGTATTCATTTTTTGAATTCATTCATTAACACTATGATATTTTATTGATATTTACTCCTCTTTCTCATGTGGTTCTTTCTGTTCCCCTTACTATCTTTTCTTCCCTTCCTTTCTACCTCCTACCTCTCTCCCTTCCTTTCTCCCTCCCTCCCTCTCCTCTCTCCCTTCTCTGTCTCTCTGTCTCTGACTCTTTCTCCCTCTCCCTCCCTTTCTCCCTCTCTATACATTTCCTCCCTTTTTCTTCTTTCTTTTTCTGTCTTCTTTCTCACGTTCACTCTCCCTTTCTCTTCTTTCTTTTCTTTCTTCTCTCTGTTCTTGTTTCTTTCTAAATTCAATTATTTATTGAATACTGTCCATAACTATCATGATCACCAGTACCCTTACAAGGACTCCTTGGTATTGTATTTCTTGTTATATCTGCTTCATCAGTTATTCCCAAGCCTCTTCATTTATTCCTTCAAGTATCCAGGTGGTGGTTGGATACAGATTTATCCATGAAATGTAATAGTTTTACATGTGACCACAGCATAACATAATTTAAAATGGTGGTATTCAATAAGTCTTGTTTCTTACTATTTCTATTTGAATATATTTATTGCTGTCTGTGTTGCAATGTAATCTATACTCATTCCTTTTGTCTTCTACATAGTAGTCTTATACATTTATGGTATCCAATACCCCTAGCAGCGACCAATCTTCCTGGGAGGTAAAAATATTAACAATATGAGGTTATGCTTGCTGTAGTTTAACCATACAACCTGCTAATTCTGTTATAAGTTATTCTTTATAACTCTTCTACCCCTTAAGCCTATATCAAATTACTTATATTTTTGAAAGTGAGAAAAATATACATAATAAATAAATAAAGCTTGTGGTCAATCATTCATAACTAACCTTTAGCAGAAAAATACCGTCAAATTATCTTTGTCCCACACACTTTATCACTGTCCTTTACTTTCTGAAAAATTGGAGAGAGATCTTTGATCCAGATAGCTTCGTAGGACATATTTAATGAGCTCCTAAGGATATATGAAATATCAAAGAAACATTGTTAGTGAATATTTTAGTATCTTAGTAAGATCCTTGTACTCTTCCTTTTCCTACTCTATTCATTTCCTTTATGGATTCAATGGGTTATTATTTTGTCAACAATAAATATGCTACTGATGTGGCTACAAAATCTGGATTATAATTAAAGTTCTTTAGCTTGATGATAAAAGTATAACAATTTGATTTTAACAAAGATGTTCCATCTTTGTTCCCATTTCTTCACTCTAAGGACTTTCTATTTAGGCTAATCATACTACCACCATGTCCTAACAATGAACTTAAATTCAGAATCACAAGAAGAAGAAAAGAGTATGTACTTAAAAAAATGTATAGACTGAACTTAGCTCATATAACTGTTGTGAAGGTTAAATAAAATACATATAGATAGTGCCTACCATAGTGCTTGGTAAAAAGTACTCAATATTAATTTATTTTCCTGTCTCCTCTTTCTTTCTTTCTTTTTTAAACATGTATTTTTTTGGTTTTTTATTTATTTATTTATTTATTTATTTATTTATTTATTTTTATTGTTAAATATAATGGGGTGGCATTGATTGGTAACAATCAGATAGTGTCCAGATGTACAAGTCCCCATCACATCATACTTGCATTGCACCATGTGCCCATCACCCAGAATCAGCTCCCCTTCCATCACCGTACATCTGGTGCCCACTCCCACCTCCCCCTACTACTCTCCCTCCCCTCTCTTCCTCCCTCTCCAGGTAATTCCTCTTTCTTGAAATCCCACTTTTGTGCCTTTTTTTGTGTGTGTGTTCTACATTTTAGATCTCTTTAAAAACTCCATGTGTTAAAAAATATTAGCCACCAGACACATCACCTGCTTAATGAAACCTCTTTAAATCACTACTCATAAAGAAATTTTTTCTTTCCTTTCTTTCTTTTTTACTTCTTCTTTTCTTTTCTTTCTTTCTTTTCTTTTTTTTTAAAGTAGTGACAACAATAACTTATTTGAACATTTCCAAAAAAGTGAATGACAGCAACACAATGGAAATGCAAATTTTTTTTGGATGAGTACTTTAAAGTTGAAATGGTGAGTTTGGGCATGAGATCCAGAATTATAATTCCCAGTTCATTCATAAAGAACCAACTTCTGATCTTTATGCTTCAAATAGACTGTACAAAAGCAAACCTAGGTTTTAATATCAGAGTGGCCAAATACATAATATAATCATAACCTTCTAACTATTTGCTAGGAATTCTCAATTAGTACCTTTAACCAGTACTGGGAACTGGTCTTAAAAATCAAGGGCACATGGTCCTTATATTGTGACTCTGCTTTTTCTAAAAAAACTTTCTGTTGTTCTACAGCAAGCAGTCATTTATTTAGACTGTGAAATATCGTTGATACCTATTGACCTCCCACTAGACTGATGTGCTAGCTTTTGGAGCTCCATACTAACATAATTATGGTGGCCTCATACATTCTAGTTTGCAAAGAACAGTTTTGATTTACAAAAACATGTTACTAGAAGCAAAGAGCAATGCAGGACTCAGAACTTTGTCACATTCTTCTTAATAAATTTTCTTCACAACAGAGTATTATTAATTGTTACTTTATTTTTGTTTTTCTGTCTTTACTTTTTAATTTAATATTTAATTTGTAAAAGTAAAAAGGGAAGGCAATCTATTGTAAATTTTATATATATATATATACAGATAAGAACTTCACTTTATCTTAACAATTGGACTACTTATAGTCTTATCTGCAATGTTTAAAATTTGAACACCACCCACAATCCTAGTCCTATTCCAAAATAATCACTACTTTTAGTTTGGTGTGAAACCATCCAGACAATTTTTTTGTGTGCTATATTTACCTACACTGTTGAACTAATATTTCAACTCTCTTTTTCCACTACACATTTTCCCAATGGGTATTGTTGAGATAAAGAGCAATTCAATTTTGCATATTGGCCTCATATTTTTTCCATGGTCCCTCTAGCTTTTCCAATTTGATGAACTTTCCAATACACACTAAGATATCATTGGCTACTCATTTTATTTTTTTCTTGGGTAAAATTTATATGGCCTTAGAAATTTGTCATTTCCATACAGTTTGTCATCACCTTTGTACTGCTACCTGTTAGCAATAGGGATAATTAATTGCCTAAGGTTATTTGTGTTTTCTGCTTTCATATTGATGATATTTATCAAAGGTTCATTTTATTGTTACTGTCAAAGAAATAATAGTAGATCCACTGATAAATTCTTCTGTAATTTTTATCTGTATGACAAACAAGAGTCAACAGTTGCTGCATGTAGGGTACAGGATAAAGGAATTAAAGTCACTCCACTTACCCATTGCAACCATTTAAATGGTTCATTATCTTTATTAACTGTCAGTTTACTAGAGTAATGCCTGCGGGTTGTAAAATATTTAAATATAACAACTGTGTATGAAAGAAAGAAGTCTTACATGATCCAAACCCAAAATAAGAAAACAAATTAGATTTTAAAAAGCATGTAAACATACTTTAAGAGTGTTTTATGTTTGTTTTTGTTTGTTTTTAGTCATTTATAGCACTTAATAGTTTGAGATTCCTTCTGATTTAGAAAAAAATGAGATTAGATGAGAAATTATTCAGCTTTTCCCTTATTAGGGAACAATTTTCTTGTTTCTAATTTTTTTTCATTTGAAAATGAGAGTTCAATTAATACTCTCAGTGAATATGAGCATATTGTACATGTATCTGTGTATATTTGCAAAATGTACCTATATTTATCATAATACGATTGCTAAATCAGAAGGTATAAACATTTTACATTTTAATACATATTACAAATTTCTCTAAAAGTTATTAATAGATTGCACACATACCAAAAGTACTAGCTTTTTGCCCACATTATTATCAACACTGATTTAAAATTTATATATATTTTAGATGTCTGAAGAGTTGTTAAAACTTTCTAATAGAAACATGCCTCCCTCTCTCCCAAGAAAACAGAAGAATAGGATTATGCTAAAATAATAACAGTATTGACAGAAGACAGAAACACATGCAAATAAATGTAAATCCTAAAATCCTAAATATAAGAAAACAGTACAAACTCTCAAGGGAGAAGTGTTATGATGAAAAGAGTAGTCCACATAATTAAAATAATCTAACATGCATAAATTCTTTGCAGTGTTTCTCCAACTAGTTAAAGAACTTTGCCTATGAAATATTGATCAAACACAAAATAATTACTTCCAAATATTATTCTTACTAAAGACATAGTAACAAATAATCTGATGTCAATGATAATAAAATATAAGGGTGTCTATTGGGTTTAGACTACATTTTTAATTGCCTTTTTTAATCTGTTTAAAGTCAGAACCCACTGTCCACTGTACAATAATTAACGACTTGAAGATTTGCTACTTTTTCTAACAACATAGTCATATTATAATGATATTATGATTGAAATAAGGAATATAGAGATGTTGTATTTTCTGTTATTTTAATAGAAAGAATTAAATAGAAATAAAATTATATTCAACTTACACAACTACATTGAAGCCACCACTTACCTGAGTCCTTCAAACACTCATTTAATCAATATGTGTTTTTAGTGGTAAGTTACATGTTTACTGAGAGAGCTTAATTAAGAAATACAGTGATGAAATTAGTAAATGTACTAAAGAAAGCCATCTGAACATTTAGTATCTCAACCAATAGACTATTTGTATTCCCTTTATGTTTTTAAAATGCATTTAGGAACAATTTGGTGAGCCAATATAGCAATACCAGAAGTACTTTGCAAGCTGATTATGAAGCAGATGGTTTTATGATGACACTTGTGTTTTAAAAGGTATTGTTCTGTTATATAAGGTTTATGTTTATGATACATGCTCTTGTTTAGTATTGTGGATAGTGTCATCATGTCAGAGTATCTCACATATTTCTCTTTCTTTGTATCTGTTCAGTAAGTATGCTGACTGATTCTTTCAACAATATCCAATTACATTGTTCAGAGTATGGTATATTACACTGTTTTAATTTTCTTATTAACATGATGACAACAGTATAACATACTATAGGCAACCATGGAAAATCAACACATATATCTAAAAGTCAAGTTGGTTTGCATCCACTTTGTTAAACCTAACAAGATTTAATGTGAACACTTTATTTCTTAATGGTGTCTTTCTGCTACATATGATATAGTTTTGTTTAACTATAATAAAATACACTTTGGAAGTCATTCTTTATTAAGAGACTATAACCATAGTTACTCTAGGCATACTAAACTAATAATAAAAATATTAGCCTCTACTTAGCCATAATAGAAAATGAATGTGACTACAGTGATAAGCATGCCTTTCCAAAGAAAGCAATTAAGCATTATGACTTTTTTATTGTTAAATTTACTAGGGTGACATTGGTTAGTAAAAATTACATAGGTTCTAGGTGTACAATTATACAGAAAGAAAGCTGACTGGGTTATGAACACATATTGTAACACATACATGAAGTTCTGTAGAGTTAACCGTTATGACTTTTGTTCATGCAATAAATTTCAGTTTTGTCACTTCTTTAGGATGTAACAAAGTGTAAAAAAAAGTATTTCAAGAAAAAGTCTGACATCTACAAATTCTGTCTATGTCCGAATATCTTGACAATGTTCCCTACCTGTTTTGTCAAAATAACCTAATTCTGTATTTGAGTGATCCAGTGGGACTTATCCTATTATCTTAACTGAATAGATTAGTACTACTATAAGAAGAGTTCTTCATGCATTCAGATAACTTTTATTTATCAACTACCAAATGACTAAATGTTCTTGTGCTAGCCACTAGAGATGCAAATATAAGTACACATAGATCACTGTGTATGCCCTCAAGACCACAGTCCAGTGGTAAAGCAAGATACAAATAGTTATGCATATGTGTGTGTCACAGAGAATTATTATGATTGTAAATAAATATTAAACTGTAGTTAAAGGTATTCATTCTGAAGTATTAAAGGGGAAGTTTACTGAAATCTGAAATTTATTTAGACATGTATCTAAAACAAAATGGATTAATGATGAACAGAGGATGGGTGGATGGATGGACGGACAGACAGACAGACAGATAGATTGTGAAGCAAATACAGTAAAATGTTAAAGATAGAACCTAGCTGGTATGTATACAAGTCTTTACTATAAAAATGTTTGAAAACTTTTGTAATAAAATGCTCCAAATGAAAAGAAAGCACAATGCTTACAATTAAAATTGTGGATGAAGGAGTGCAGTTGTTGGTTATGGCTACTTTAAAGTAAGAACTTAAGATCAGTTGCCTGTTTTAAGGTAAAAAGTAAAGTAAAGGAAAGTCAAGGAATTGAAAAACCAGAGCAGAGAACTGAAAGGTTCACCTACTTGAATCTATATGGAAATGAAGAAAATTCTGTGTTCGTTGTACTGGAGAAAGTGATAGTGAACGGGTATTCAAACATTCAAAGAATGAAAGAGACTGGCCTGTTTTTAGCTGACAGAAACAATAATAATGATTGGCATAGTCTGATGGCAGAAGCTTCAATTCTGGAGGCTCTTCTGGAAGGAGGAACAATGTTTTGGATACAACAGAGAGAAACAAAAAGGGCATCTATTCCATTTTCATGCTCCAAGGCACAGGGTCCATAAGAGAAGAAATAGAAACTACTTAAGAAAGCTATATAAAAAATAGTGTGATAAGGGTGCAACTAAGTCTTGGATAGTACACAAATGTAAAAAAAAAAAATGTTTAATGAAGAGGTTGAATATATTTTTCTGATAAGGAAAAATCTCAAGTCCCAGAGACTGCACTAACAGAGTTTAGAAAATGAAACTGGGAATAGGGGTAAGATATGAAACCAGGTGAGGTTAAACACAAGCCACATGGGGATGAGAGTCCTGGGCTTCTGCTGCACAATAAAACACACAGAAATTACAGGTGTAATGGGAATAGTCCTGGTAGGCTCAGAGACCAACTAAGTAATGAACTTCTGAATGATGGAAGGAGAGAAGGAAACGTAGGTATCTCACCAAATGTGTGTGCAAAGAGTAGATGTTTAGGTAAACAGATGAGGACGGCATTATCAAGCCATAGGAACAGCCAGAGCAAAGGCTCAGGGGCTTGTGACTGTAGCATGTTCTGGGGATTACAAATACAGTAGTTGAGTATTTGTGGTGTATAAAGCATAAGGGTGGGAGTTACAAAGGTATGACAATTAAGTTTGCAAACTTGCCACTGTGCGCTTACATTGGCAGCACTGTAGAACTCAGTAAGGTTTCATAACCTTGGTATATGAATGCCTTAAGGCCATGTTTGTGTTGACATGTGGTGGTGTCTTGCTGATTGACAAGACATTGTTGTTGCCATGTATCTTGTGTGCCTTTGCAAGAATGTCAGAGCATGAATTAGAACAATGAACAAGCATTAAATTTCTAATTAAACTTGACAAATGTGGAAGCTAAATCAAAGACATGTTAGTCCAAGATTATGGGGATAATGCCATGAGGAAAATGGCAGTGTACAAATGAATTAAATATTTTTTCTGAGGGGAGAGAAAGCATCACTGATGAACAGAGGTCAGGGTGGCCAGTAACAAGCAGAACTGATGAAAACATTGCAAAAATTCATCAAATTGTGTGGCAAAATCATGGACAGACTGTGAGAAGCATAATAGACTAAATAAACAGCAATAGAAAAATAGTTAGGAAAACCTCACTGATAACCTTATCATGAGAAAGGTGTGTGCAAAAATGGTTCCGAAAGAGTACACTGATGAACAAAAGTAAAAGGAAGTCAAAGTTTGTCAAGATCTTTTGAAGAGGCAAGATGATGTTTTGGTCCACGTTATCACTGGTGATGAAACATGGGTGTACAAATATGACCCTGAAAAAAGCATCAAATTGCATAGTGGTAGTCAGCCAATTCTCCATGACCAAAACAGTTCTGTCAGTCCAAATCCAGTGTCAAAACAATGTCGCTAACCTTTTTTGATAGCAGGATTGTTCATTATGAATTTATACCAACTGTGCAAAGAGTCAACCAAGTTGACTGTTTGGAAGTACTGAAAAGGCTGAGTGAAAAAGTTTGACAAGCATAGCCTGAACTTTTTCCAACAACTCATGACTCTTGCATCACAACAATGTACGAGTTCACACGGCACTGTCTGTGAGGGAGTTTTTAGCCAGTAAACAAATAACTATATTGAAACATCCTTCCTACTGACCTAATCTGGACCCCAATGACTTTTTTCTTTAAGATAAAGATAATGTTGAAAGAAAGACGTTTTGATGACTTTCAGGACATCAAGGGCAATACAACAGTTCTGATGGCCATTCCAGAAAGATCTTCCATATTGCTTTGGAGGGTGGACTAGGCACTGGTGTTGGTGCATAGCTTCCAAGGGGGAGTCCTTGGAAGGTGACCATAGTGATATTCAGCAATTAGGTTTATAACCCTTTTTCTAGTAAGAGTTTGCAAACTTCATTGTCAGACCTTGTATAAGAGTTCATTCTTCAGTGTGTTATATACCAAGTAGAAAGGGTTTAAAATTATCCTATAATTAGTGGGGAACCATTAAAGAATTGTACAGAAGGAAGTGAGATTATCACATATCCTTGTTATAAAAATTATTCTGGAGACGTAGCATAGAGCTTGGATTGGAAGGTATCACTTTAAAAGCAGAAAGGTCAGTTAAAAGTATTGTTCCAAGGGCAGGTGACATATAGTTAATGCCTGAACTAGAAATGTAGCAATGGGGATAGAGACGCATGGAGAGATATGAAATGTGTTTAGAAAAAAGAACCAACAGGCTGCATCAATTGATACAAAAAATTAGCCAAAGGTGAAAATTTGTGACAATGTCAGTTGCCTGCGATGACTATAGGGCTAGTTACCACACAGGAAGTAATGAGAGTTGAAAGGATTTAGAAGTTGAGAGGGCTTGAATTAGAGGAAATATAATGAACTGCACTTGTAACATGAGGTTGAACACAGATGTGAACTTGAATGGTAAAAATTTAGGTTACAGAATCAGGGAAAAAATGTTGTGAAATAGCTTTTATCAGCTTTAAATCTTGATCTAAAATTTGATCACTCCCTGACTACCTGCTATATAGTACATTCAATAATAAGTTAAAATATGCAAATAGTTATAATAGAAAAGATTATTTCTAGTATATTTTCTCAATATTTTTTATTTGATACTTCCAAGAGCCATAAATTTGTAATTATGAGCCTATTACTATTACACACACTGATACATCATTAAGTCAACAAAACTGAAAGCACAGTTTTTGCTTTCCGAGAACAGTTACTCAGTTGGATAACACAAAAATTAATATTATTTTAAAACATTTTCTGGCATTAACCTAGACACTCACATGGCTCACTAATTCCATAAGATGTGATGACCTAATGTTTTTGGCTATAGCACCATAGTGATATATTCTGACAACCTCAATACAAATCCAATGAAGGATGAACTTAATTAAATCCTAATAAATATATTAAATAAGTGTGACCATAGGAGACTCTTTCTTAAAGAAAAGTGAGTATCATTTCAAAAATGCATTTTATTTTTGGTATTTTGTTCCAATACATTTAGAGTATAAAATTTCTCTGATTAGTGGATCTATGTAAGATCACTTTTCATTAACAGTATATGACCATACATTGCAACTGATTTCTACATTTAAAATATTAATATTATGAAATTTTCTTGTGTTAAAAGTAACAATACGAAAATGCAAAGTTCACTTTCTGAAAACTGAAAAAGAAAAGAGTCATTTACCCCAAAGGGAAAGAAAAATTCTTACACCTTAATTATAAAGTAAAATAGAAAACTAAAACTATAGCTTTGGGCTTCTTTTTTGACACAAAATGATTATATATTGGTAATGCATTATTCTGCCAAATTCATGTATCCATTTTTCCCTCTTCTGTTTAGATGCAGTATTCTAGACTGGGTGGATATAAAATCATTTAATGCTAGAACATTGTCAAAATTCTAATACAAAATTTACATTTGTTAAACTATATCTGTCAGCACTTGGATTTGACACACTATCAGACATACACAGTTGCATCCTTACATGAAATACAATCTCTTATAAAAAATTTTAATAATCACCTAGTTTTGTTCTACATATTCGGTCTTGCTGATCTCTCTCCACTGGTAACACATTGTTTATATTATTCTTTGGGCTCTATTCAACTTGCATTTTTCAAATTTAGTTAGTTATCAGTGTTTCTCGTATTAATGACTGGACATACACTAAGTAAGATATAATTCTCTTTTAGCTATAACCAACATAACAAAACTGAGGCAATTTAAAGAATTCTAATAGCTTCTTTGATTTATAGTCTTGTTGTAGGCCCATTAGTGTGGCTGAATCTCAATGTTAAAATAAAGAAGGTGATTTGTAACATGGCAGGAGAATGAAGTTGTCAAGCAATCATTATCTTTCCATCTAGGATTTCTGACAAGAGGTTCTTATTCATGATTGCTTAACTTAAGCACTATTAGATTAAACAGTCCTTTATTCATCCAAATAACAAAAATTAGAGCAATTTCATTTAAAACTAAGTTCTAGTCTAATACATACAGCATTTAAATCAGTATATAATAGAACATACATGATCAACCTCCTTCTTAGGTCAACCTTCTTAGGTCACTCAAGAAAAAAGAACTGAGCACTTCAGTATTTTAAAAATAACTTCCATATTTTTCTGTTCAAATCTTGTGTAAATGGATCAGTGAAAATGACCCATGGATTCTCCAACATTTTTAAAACAATTATCCTGGACCCCTTGATTTTACCATTGATCTTGCTATTTTCTTCATCCTAGAGCTGATGTAGACTCTAAAATTCTTTTATGTCCAGTTTTTAGCTCAGCAATCACTTTTTTTTTTTTTTTAAAGATTCATTGTATTGTTTTTGACAGACACAGAGAGAAGGGGGAGGGTCCAGAGGCAGTCTTCTTAGTTGTACATCATCGGTTTTTGACATGATTTTGTTCCACACAGGTGGGCAGGGGCCATGCAGGGAGGAAACTGGGCTGGGAACTGGGGGGGTAAGAACCGAGCTAGGGGCCTCCCAAAAGTGAAACACACCCCAGTTCAGCATATGGGTTCACACAGGATGGGGCAGGAATTCGATCCTCGGTCTCTGGGGCTACAAAGCAAGCGCTTAACCTGCTGAGCCATCCCAGCTTCCCCAGCAATCACTTCTTGAACTTAGTAACAGAACTTGGTTTCCATGTTTTTGTTTATTTGTTTGTTTCTGTTTTTGTTTTATATTTACTTTTGATGTGTCCTAAAACACAGTTGGTTCTCCCTCTCTAGGCCTTTTTACATTGGTTCACTCTGGAAAATCAACATGCAGCAGCCTAACTGTAGCCTCCCCCAACAACCTACTGGGTTTGTGAATCCCCATTTCAAACTATTCCATACCTTTCTGCCTATACTATTTTTTACTTAGGATTCTTGTACCTATTATTTTTCTCCTAGAGAAAAGAAAACCATTAAAGAACAATAACATCTCAATTTGTCTGAAATGAATCTAGGAAAGAAAAGGAAGTAGCTGAGTAGCCTATAGGTAACTGCTGATAGCGATAGGAAATTGTGTGATCTACCTTTACTTATTCTCTTACCAACTGGTCAACTGAGTAGAATTAAGACCCCAGTGAGGTATATTTTTTTCTCCAAGGTTGTTACTTATTTTCTAAAACAAACATTAAAAAAAAAATCTATAAAACTCCTTAGTCAATTTTTCAAGAATGCTAGGAAACTAAATCATTTTTAAACTTGATAAATGCTGTCAAGTATTTAGCCTATCTGCCCTATGTAATTGTACCCTAACATAGCCATATATTTGAAAAGGAAAACTTTCTCTTTAGGACAACTTCCAAATGAAAACAAATGATGGAATTAAATATCACCATTTTGGAACCATTAAGAAATTAATGGAGCTAAACAATCATCATCATAGGTACTGATGGCCCACCCAGAAGGAATCACATATTCATGCCTTCTCATAGAGACACACAGTATCACCAATAAAATATTTTATTAAAAAAAAAATCAGAACTCTATTTAGCCTCCACATTGAAGTACCAAATCACAGGAAATATAGGAATCAAGGAACAAATTAAATGACACCATGATATTTAGAGGTGATTCCACTGCTTAAAATCATACAATAGTATAATTTTAAAACAAAATATTCATAACAAAATATATCTAATGTAGAAGATATAATTACTAGTGATACTGAGAGCATAGAAAAACACCTTAAAAGGTTTATTACATTCATTTGTTTGTTTTCTGTCAGGGATTATAGCCCTGTGCTGCCTGTTGTCCAACATACAAAAGTTACACATGAATCATATGTAAAATTTCATACATTTTTAGTTTTCTAGTTGTTTACAGAATAAAGTAATTCCAGGTCCTGTTAGTCTCTCAAGGCCGGGAGATGAACTATTCTTCCTCTTTTTAAAACTTTGATCTTTAGTATTTTGAAACAACACTTTGCTGAATCAAAACCTAAACCTAGGTGATCTCAAGTTCCATCCATGTTGTTGCAAATGGCAATATGTCATCTTTCCTTATAGCTAAGTAATAATCCATTGTACATATGTACTACAGCTTTTTTATCCAGTCCTCTATCAAGGCGTACTTTGGTTGTTTTCATGACTTAAGCAAAATATGCCAATAAAGTAAAAAAATAAAAATAAATAAAAAAAAAAAGCTAAGAACCAATTGATTTCACTCATATGTGGAATATAAAACTGAAAGAAACAAAATCTCATGGACATAGTCAATAATTTAGTGGTTACCTGAGGGTAAGCGGGGAGGGGCTGGGAGATGAGGAACAGGGAGCTAAATATATGGCTATGGAAAGAAAGCGGACTCCAGGTGGTGAACTCATATTGTAACACATAAGCAAAGTACTGTAGAGTTGTACACCTGGAACCTACGTAATTTTCACTAACCAATGTAACCCTAATATATTTAACAAACAAACAAACAACAACAAAAAGCCTAGGATGCCCTCCAGCTGTGATATATAAGGATATACATATCTTTTAGGGACAGGTATCATAGAGTAATAATACAAAATCGAAAAAGAGATAAATGACTGTTTACTATAAAGAGGTTGGGAATGTCTTCCATAACATGATAGTTTCAGGGAGGAAGACCTAGTTCAGGTATATCTCTGTGATCTACCAGCACTAATTATACTTCTAAAAATAAGACGTATTTTATGCTATGGAGACCCTTTCAACTTCAAAATAGCACTATAATCTTAGAGTTTAACTCATGGTTCATCCCTAAAATAAGGTATAGGACATTGTGACAGCCATTTATATATTAACCTTGTTTTCATTCTATCTTATTTTCCTGCCATTCTTTTCCCTTTGCCTTATTTATTTTCTAAATTTCATCTTACAAAACATTGTTTCTATATTTGTAAATTCCAAAAGAGTTCTACACTGTGTGTACTTTCAAACTGTTTTCGTTAGTCATACCTTAAATAGATGCAAGACTTTCTTTCACAGTAAAAATCAAATCTCAGTTTCCAACTCTCTCTATTAATTTATAGAGGCTTACAGTTGTCCTGGACCATCATAGAGAGGGTTGCCTTTAAATGTTGATTAAAATGAATCAAAACCAATCACTATATTGAAAATTAATCTGAATTGAGCTTTAATAATGCTTTCTGGACTTAGCTTTAAATTATTATAGGTTTGGTTGTACAATCTTGAGCTTATTTTAGGATAATTGGCAAATAATAGAAATAAGTCTTACATATGAAAATATTTATGTATTTTATATGCATTAGCTCATTAATTAATGACTATTCAGTAAGTAATTGGATGAATGAGAAAAAAATGTCATGGTGACCATCAATTATTAATATTATTTAAACATTCTTATCATAGAGCTGTTATAAAACTGCCAAAAGTGATTTTAAATCAAGAGACTTGGGTTACCCTCTATACCGGGGGTCTCCAAACTACGGCCAGCGGGCAGGATGCGGCCTGCGAGGCCCTCTCACCCAGCCTGTGGAGACCATTTTATCTGAATAAAATAATATTAAATAAATAAGTAAAAACAACATCTATGTTTTGATTCTTTTTTATTTGGATCTCGAGTGTGTAGTCGGCCCCCAAACTGCTGTTTGATAGTTAATGCGGCCCGCGGGCTGAAAAGTTTGGAGACCCCAGAGAGTCTATACCTCTGACCTCCGGCCTATTTATTATTTGAAAGATTCCTCATATGTGCTATGCCGAGCTCACCAAGTTACTATCAAGATCAAATTAGGTAAGGGAAACTAATAGCGGCTTAAATTATCCAGAGGTAAATATTCATCAAGAACTCTACAATGTGTTTTCATTTAACCATCACAACAATCCTGTGAGGTAGGTTATCATTACCATTTTCATAAATAAAGAAACCTTGTCACATAGAGCTTACATAATTTTCCCAGTGGCACATAGCTATTAAGAGACAGAATAAAGAATTTGATATCCACTAGTCTGAATCCACAGCCAGAGTTCTTAGCCAAAATGCTAAATGGCTAAGTCTCAACTCCATCCCTTCAGATTCTGTAAAACTTGTCTATATAACTTCTATTAACTTTATATTAACTACCTATTTCAAAATTTTAAGAACTAAAATTCCAAGAATAGAAACCTTTTTTTTAGATTTCTTAGAGATAAAAAGCAACACATCTAATCAATGCACTCCCCAAAAATAAGGTGACCAACCCTTCTCCTTTAGGGAGGGCAGTCATCTTTTTGGAAGGTCTGTCCTCCCTCAAAAAGTGTCCTCCTAGATGTCCTCCTTTTCGATATGGAATACTAGATGTCCTCTTTTTCGATATGTAAAAGCTAATTTGTAAATCTCTAAATATTTAATAACAAAAATTTCCCATTATGATGAAAAAACAGCTTATTTAATTTTATGTAGGCAGTAATTTTGTTGTGACTACAATCAGGGACAGAAAGTAATACTTCTCAAAAACGACACATTAACAAACAATATTCATTCAATTGAAAAGTATTCATATTTAAATAATAATTAATCATAATACACCTGTGTTATCTATTTATTATAATGCTCTGTTTAGTTGTTGTGGCAAAGAATAAATTTTTTTATTTGCAATATTTGTTTCTTTAATTTATTTATGTCCTCCTTTTCAATGGAAAAAAGTTGGTCACCTTATCCTCCTGTGGTCTCACAGGGAGGACAGACCATCTTTTTTGATGTATAAGAAGCCCAGCAATGTCTTCTGTGTTTCACAGGCTCACGTCCTGCCCTCCTGAGTCAGTCATTGTGGCCAGAAAAATGGACTGAGACACGGACTTATTCCCCGGAAGCTGAATGGAAACATCTTCACTAATAATGGGGAGGTAACTTCCACCCAACTGCCCTATGGCTTTTCAGTGCTGTGTCCAAGAGAAAGGAGGTGAATGCTGGGCAGCAAAGCCATAGGCAAAAACATTGTGTGTTTTAGTAACACTTTGGGACACATTATTTGGAGGGAAAATCCTGTAACTCTTTTTGTTGAGACTGTCTTCAGCCAGGCTGTTTGGAGACAGTTCATGATGGTGTGTCTCTGATTATCACTGAACAAAAAATACAGTTTTGAAGAGTTACTTTTCAGTTTTACTGGAGGAGGTGTTCTGAGTATGGGATTATTTTCTTAAATAGGATGATTTCTTACAACTTTTAAAAACGTGTATTGGTTTGAAAAGGTTATTGTAATGTACACGATAACAACATCTCCTATTACATTCAACAGGCCCCAAAACTCACAGTTAACATGACCTTTAGCTAGCCTATCCCATCTTGGATGAACCCCTAGTCCTTCCTTGAAAGGCTTATTGCTAAGACTATGTTGTCTTACTTTTAATAAAGAGAAAGTTTACGTGCCTTTCTGGAGGCTCACACAATTGTCATGTTTGCTTAAAACTCTGTGTATCTATGGGATGCCAGGATAGCTCAGCGGTTCAGCATTTGCCTCGCAATGGCTAGGTCTGGGGATCGAATTCTGGTGCAGGCCTGTGCAAACCCACATGCTGACATGCTGAACAATGGTAACCAGAGAACTGGCAGGGTGGTGAAGGTTCTCACTTCCCATGCTGGATGGCCCAGTTCAGTTCCTGCCCACACGGACCCACATCCACTGTGGAACAAAACCATGTCACAATAATGTATAACTCTGGTGACTGCTCTGGGCACTCCCACTTTGCGCTCTCTCTCTCTCTCTCTCTCTCTCTCTCTCTCTATTTATCTGTCTTCTCTCAATAAAAATACAATGAATTGTGTTTTCTTATTTGTTTGTTTGTTTTCTTAATGTGTGTACCTTGGTATTTGCATCATGAAATCATTGAAAGGACAAAAATATGTATATAATTTTATTCCATAAGCATCCAAATTAATTTTTTTGTTTGGTTTTTTTAAATTTATTTTTATTGCTTTTTGAAAGAGAGAGTGACACACAGAGAGAGACAGAGAGGAGGGGGAGGGCCCAGAGCATTCTCCACAGTTGACAGCATTAGTTTTCCATATAGTTTCACTCCACCGGTGAGCACAGGGCAGCGCAGGGCAGGAACTGGGCCGGGAGCCTCCACATAGGCCCCGGCAAGAACTGAACTGGGGGCACACCCCAGTTCAGCATATGGATCTGCCGGGACCGGAGCCGAAATACATTCCTCTGTCTCTGGGGCAGTAAAGCGAGCACTTCACACACTGAGCCATTCCAGCTTCCCCCAAATTAGTTTTACTTTCCCTCAAAAATGTAACCAACATTGGTAAGCAACAGTAAAGTTCTTGAATACCTGTATACCTCCATCTAAAATATATATTAACATTTTCAACATTTACTTCATATCTGCTTATGTATATTATGTTTTTACTAAACCACATAAAAATGTGTTGCATAGACTGTTGAAGTAATCCCTCATGACTGAAAAACTATCTAACTCAGTCCTTAAAAAATGATATATACTGTCAACTAATAGAAAATAGTCAAACGTATCGTAGATTTTAATATAACTATACCTATAGTCTTATGTGAATGGTTTGACTATAGACAGTAAAATAAAGGCATTATTTGGGCAGATCAAGTAAAAAAGACTCAACTATGATTGTCTAAAAAACACGCACCGTATATATGCATATAACATACATAGATGAAAAGAAAACTGATGAAGAAAGATGTACCTGATATCAAAATAAAAATAGAGTATCTGTATTAATTTCAGATGAAGCAGACCTCAGAATAAGAACAATTATAATGGATGAAGAGGATTATTCCATAAGGAGATTGATATTTTAAGAAGACATAATAATCCCTTATGTACATACATGCATCAAAATAGCAGTAGTTCCCCAAATTTTCCACTTGTGTAAATGTTTTAAACCTATTTCCATAAATTGTACCCCTAGTTTTAAAACAGCAGTTTTTCAATACTGGCACTTTTTTATCCAGTGCTTAATCTTAATGTAAAATAGTGAGAATGATATAACAATTTAGCGAAAAAAAATATCTACACTCAAAGTCCAAGACACAGATTGAATTTTATAATATTCATAACAAAGTTGAATCTTAATAATGATGATCAAGTATTTCACTAAATTTTAATATGTTTTTTAAAGAGTTATTCTATAGTTTGGGGGGGAGAGAGAGAGAGAGAAGGACAAAAAGCCCTGAACACTTTCCATAGTTGTACATCATTAGCTGTGACAGTTTCATTTCACACAGGTGGCTGTGAGGTCACATGGGGTAGGAAATGAACTGGGAGCTTCTGGTTAAAGAAATGAGAAATTTCGCCACCATCCTGGCATTTACTAGGTGGTACGTAGCTCAGCATATGGGTTTGCACAGCCCAGGGCTGGGATTCAATCCCTTGACCTTGCAGTTGCAAGGCAAACGCTCAAACTGCTGAGCTATCTCTACATGCCATTAGTTTGTTATCAATAATGTTTATTTGCATTACCTTAAAAGTCTATAATAATTGTTATGCAGATCACTAGCCAATTGAAACATTACTAGTGAGATAGTTGAGCTTACTTCGATGCATTTACTTTTTGAAATCAGGCTCAAAAGATGTATGATACAGACTTAAATCCAGACTTGCGTTCAGTGTGCGGTGCTACTCATTTTTAGGAAGGTATAAGAGAAAAGCCAGTCTCCACTAGGAGAGTACTAGTAAAAGGCAAGAGGTACTTGAGTGCCTTCTCACTGAGCTGTTCGCATTTCTCACTAGCATCTACCCAGAAGGTAACAAGATGCTTTCGTTCAAAGTCAGAATTTAAAGAAGAATCAGTTGAAAGTTTGATTATCTACTCTACTTCCTTGATTGATAGTTTCGCTTCTTAAAGGAATTCTTAACGAAGGGTTCTGCAATCCACTTGTTTTCTTATCGACAATGAGGGGCTACTCATTAATTGTCTCACATGATTTACAATATTATCACATTCTGGAGTAGGTACAAGTCATTCACAGATAAGAAATTGTGAAAAATTAAAAAAATTTCAGGAGGACCTTGTTCTATATATGTTTTCCAATAGATAGTTTTTAAATCATTGACTCAATATTGTCAGCAACTTTGAATATAGGGATTGAGTTGTTTTGAAGTTCCAAGTTGAGTTTGTTTATTTCTAGAAAAATATCTGATAAATATGCAAGAACTTGAAGTCAATCACTGTCCTGAGACTTTGGAGAATAGAGAAAATGATGGTCTGCAAAACATACCTGAACTTCATGTCTAAGTTCAAACATCCATGTAAGTACTTTGCCACGAGAGAGCCACCTTACCTCCACACACAAAAGCAATGTGCTATGAACGCTGCTTCCCTTTGCACATGGTGCTGTAAACCATCTGGAGTTTTGTGGTTGTGACTTCATAATATTGACAACTTTTACAGCCTCATGAAGAACACATTTATGTTCACTAGGAAGAGGGCTGGAGGCAAGACTTTGTCTACGAATGCAGCAGTGACTTCAGGCGATATGGGGAGCTACTTCTTTCATTGTGGCCCGTAGGCATATGAAACAACCTGATACAGGCTTGTCTCCATCAGAGAACACGCCACAACAATTAGACCAACTCACGTCCTTTTCAACGAAATAACCATTCATTGCATTATCAATATCTCTGCCTGTGGTATGCTCTGTCAACGGGCGAAAAAGCAACAGGTTTTCCTCAATTTCATTTCCTACCAGGTCTCTCCTGATGTCAAGCAACACAGCTCACTCAGCAGCATCTACACGTTCATTAACCTAGATAAAAAATAATTTACTTTTTTAAATTCTATCTACTACTCTCGCTTCAATGTTTTCTGACATTTCTTGAATTTCCTGAGATATTGTATTGTTTGAGAAAGAAATAGTTTTGATTTTGTGAACATTGAATTCCCCGAACATGTATGTATGTATGTATATATTTAAATGTAAATGTATGTATGTATGTGTGTGTGTGTGTGTATATATATATGCATATATATATGAATTTATATATATGCATATATATATATATACGTGTGTGTATATATATATATATAAATAATACGGTACCCTTAATCCGAGGAGAAATTAAACCTTCAGCTATGGTGTGGTTTTTGCCACATATAACTATGTGATAAACAATATGGTATGAGACCTCAACTGCATTCTCCTTGTCTTTCTTTCCTTACATCACGTATTCAGTGACAGTTGGACACCCTTTCTAAGTGCGGAAGGTAATGAATTTTGTTTATACATAGAATGTCTAGTTTCCAATCTCTGCATGAGTAGGGAGGGTTTCACGCAGCCGACTGACACAATTACCCTGCACACAACACACAAAGGCTTAGGACAGTCATCGTCCTCTAGGAATGAAAACCCATATTTATCGTACCCTTCAGAGTATTTCCTTGTCTTCTGTGCAGTATCTGAGGCACGCAAGGTCTTACTATCCCCTGATGTGGGTGTTCTCTTAGCTGCACCCAAATGTAGGGAAGTATTGGCAATGGGTTATAATCCACAACCATTTTGCAATTTTAACCATTCCTGTTTTCAACCACTGATCTTATAACTGGCATGCTGAAACATCACTGACTGACAGTAATAACCAAAAATATGTTCATCGTGAAATTTAAAAATAAATACTTGAAAAGAACCACGATTAAAGACAATGCGCTTACTTTGACTCGGAGAATAACTAAACGGATCAAACACTCTGGCTACAGATGTATTTACATGTTTGGGGAAGTCCTAGAAATGTCCCGAGTGAATTGGTAAGGAACTGTGTGGAATTACAGGTAGGAGAGAGGTTTGGGGGAAGGGTTCATACTTATGGCCCATCATCACTTGCTAATGGGGTCTCATTTTGAAGTGTCTGTGTTCATGGTGAATCAGATTTAACATTAGTCAATGTAAATTAGTAAATGTTCCATAAGTAACGTTTTGCGTTTCTTTACTTGTTTCTCGCCACTACTGACTATATTTTGGGTACCACTCAACTGCCCAGCATAGACTCTTGGACTTATGGGAACCACGGCTTGGAAACTGATTGTCTACATAAAAATTTTTGTAAATCTTTTCCCTGTGAGAAATAAATGAGGCCAAATGCAAATATAAACTCAAGATTTACTCAGTCATCTAGGTCTTGGACTGCTTCTGAAATAATAGGCAATTACATATACACTATTTGCTTCTATTTGGATAATTTATTGGTAGTTTCTTTTAAAGTGAGGGTGTGTGTCTGTGTATATGTGGGTGTGTGTGTGCATATACCTCTTGAAGTCCCTCAAAAATATCACAATAAAGAAAAGAAACACTTCACTTTGCTATTCAGTGGCAGGAGACCTCACCATAGGCTCTCGAAGTAAAACATTTGCAACATGATCTTCTAAGGAAGATGCAGAATCAAGAAGTATTTTTAAAAGTCATTTCATTTTACCAGCACCATTTAGGGAAGAGCCTTTCCTTTCTCCACTGTATATGTTTGTCTCCTTTGTCTAAAGTTATCTGTCCAGGGGATGCTGGGATAGCTCAGCAGTTCAGCACTTGTCTCCCAATCAGGAGATCTGTGGTTCAATGCCCAGCCCCGACCTGTGCAAACCCATGTGTCAACTGCAGCACTCCTGGCAACTGCTTGGGATGGCTCGCTACCGAAAGATTTCACCTCTCAGGTCAGAAGGCTCTGCTTTGGTTCCCACACGGCCTAGCACCACATCCACCTGTGTGGAGTGAAACCATGTCACAACCAACGATGTGCAACTGTGGACACTGCTCTGGGCCCTCCTGCCTCTTTCTGTCTCTCTTTCCCTGTCACATCTCAAAATAATAAATTCAATCTTAGGAGAAAATAAATTCTCTCTATCTGCCATTCAAATTCTGTTTTGTGTGTTGATCTTTTCTGTTCTTTAGATGCCACCTGTAAGTGCAATGCTATGACATTGGTCTTTCTCTGTCTGACTTACTACACTCAGCACTGTTCCCTCTAGGACCGACCAGGTTAATACAGATGGCACGACTTCATGCTCTCTATGGCTGAGCAATCGTCCGT
>PVKE010021589.1:0-26366 GCA_004027555.1 Craseonycteris thonglongyai
ATTTATAGAGAGAAATTATCTTTTTGTCTTCAGTGCATAGTTATTTCTATTTTACTTTTTGACAGATAGAGAGAGAGACAGAGACAGAGACAGAGACAGTTAGAGAACCGAACTGTGGGAACTCCCCAGTTCAGCACGTGGGTCCTGCCTGGGCCGGAGCCGGGATTCGATCCTCGGTCCTCATGGCCTCAAAGCGAGCACTCAACCCGCTGAGCCATCCCGGCTTTTCCCTACATCTCAATTTTTTAAATTTTAACTCTATAGAGGATGTAATATTGTTATTCTTATTTTACAGATAAGGAAAGTACAAATTAAGAAAGAAAAATAACCTGTTCAGGGTCACGCAATAAGTAACAGAACATAAGCAAAGATTCAGGTCTAAATCATAAAAAATTATGCTTTACTGTATCAGCTGGTTGTAGTGATATAAAAATCTTAGAGTTCCTTAATACTTAGTTGAACCATTTAAGGAATATACAAAATGGCATAATAGCATACTGTAAATATATTAACATTCATATTTTATTAAACACTTTGTTCATTGTAAAACATGCTCAAGGCAAAGCTTTTTATGAAATATTTGTTTAAAAAAATAAAGTTCAAAATCAGATGTCTAGTTGACTATAAATCATTCTATAAGCAATGTGTACTAAAAAGTATTTAATTTGTAGTTCAATATCTCCCTCTGCTGTTAGAAAACACTAATGAAAATTGTTTATATGTTCACTTAGATGGTAGTTTATATTTTTTTAATACTAAAATAGGTTCTAATTTTTTACAACCTTTCCCATTGTGTTTTAAAATTCTTAATTCTTTATTATATTTAAGAAAACATTTTATTTCTGGAAATGTGTGCACATAATAATTTATCTATTAAACTTATAGTGGATAAACATATATGAGTAATTTTTCCCTGAAATTTTAATTCTATCATCTAGTTGTTTCAGTTATTGATTCTACATAAGAAGTTTTACAAATGAAAGAATACATCCAAACTTCTTGTGTTATTCTAAATAATAAACATTTACATGGTTTATTAATTGACACCAGAATACCAACTTTTTTCTTTTATAAAACTTAATAATTTTACAAATTTCCAGACAAAAACTATGCTGTAATTGAATATATAATTTTCAAAAGCTATATTAGCCAATTGATTAGAATGTAAAAACAATATTAAATGTAACTTAATGACAACAAAGATTAAGTACCACAAAAACACCCAATCATAAATCATATAAATAAATTATTAAATTATTACCAACATTATTTTCTGAAAGCATTGCCTCCATATTAAACATAATATATTATTTCTGTATTTTCTAAGAATATTAAGTGGTTTATAAACTGGTTTCTAAAATTATCTGTAGTTAGGTAGTATTGCATAGATATAATTTAATATTCTTTATTATTTATGACAAAAAATAGAATTTAGAAGACTAAAATAAGTAAAATTAGCTACTTTTATCAAGGGGGAGAGAGAATATAACAGTTAATTCAGATGAATTCATTAGAAAAAAAGCATAAAGTGATATGTAATCCAATATATGAAATTTAACAAGAGATTCAACATATTATTTACAGAAATATCAAGTTTAATAATTCAACATAACGGAGGCTTAAGCTTCAGCACCTTTTAATTTTCATTCTTACAGCTGGTTCTTTAATCCATCACCTGTATGTGAAAAACATTTTTCTTTGAAGCCAAGGACTGATAACTCTACCATATTCTTTCTTATATCTTTCAGCAATATAATTACCTGGCAGGAATTCACCATATCTTTAGTGAAAAAAAAATGGTATTTGACTCACTGTTTTCTTTTTCACTTTATCATTCTGATGACTATCACTCTAGTTCCAACATGTAAACTTCTAAATATTTTCTCTAATTTCTTCTTCAGTTTTCACTTTCATTATCACACATCATTCCTTGCCATAACCTCTCAGGCTCCATTTTTAGTTCATAAATTCAAATTCAACAGTCTTCAGTGGTTTCAAGGTAAGTACTTAACATTCAGCTCCCTGGGAAATTAAAAAACAAAACAAAACAAAATTTGATATATGCCATTTGCTAATTTTTTGTGGTGTGAATATTCCCACATAACTAGTTGCAAGATAATAATGTTATACCATTAGAAGTAAAGTTGTAAGTAGAAGCACACAATCACCCAATCAAGCCAGCTCCAACACATGACTTACCCCTGACCACAATATTTATTCCAGCCTCTCTGTTTAAATATTCTCACTACAGATATTTTTAACCTAAATAAATTCCCAGTTAATTTTTATAGTCCAGTTTATCTTAGCTTTATATATTAAAAGTAAATGTCTTACTTGTACAGACTCCAGTGCAGTTGTTTCCAGAAAGGAATTATCTCTTGCTTGCAAGATTAGAGTCTTGTCTCTTAAAACTTGTAATGCTCACAAATGTTAGAGCCTTCAAGTATTTCACTTTTAGTTTCCTATTATGGTGACAGGGAAAAGGAGTATGAAGGACTGGCAGACCATTATAGGGTATAATCCCTTTTTACTAAATTACATTGATCTCCTGAATGAACTGGATATTGGTAAACATAGAAGTCACTAGTGTTTTTTTTGTGTGTGTGTGTTTTTCTATATTGTATTTGCCTCTAATTGGTTTTTAGATTTCACTGATGTTAATGTTAATGTTCTATATTCTCCTGATTGATAAGCGTGTTTCAGGTTTCCTTCTCATACAACATGCCATGTTTCTATTTCACCTCAATTTGAAAAAGGATATAATTAAATGCTAGTCCTTTACAGAAAAAGAAATCTTATGGAAAGTTTTGTCTTTGGTGTGGAGATATGAGAAGAAAGAATAGAAAAATAAAACAAAATATAAGAAGTTAAGATCATATCTATCTGTTGCATTATTCATCTCTTCTTAATCTGTTGTTTAACTTTGAAGAGGATTATAGTATATTCCAAATAGGTAATAAGAAACATGATAAAATGCATTCAACTAATAATATGCTTCTCTGAATGTGACCAACAAGAAGTCACAAATTTCTAAGACTTACTTCTTTACATGTAACTATGTCCGTGGCTATGGAGGGTAATAGATAAATTAGCTTAAGTAAATGCTTATGTCTGCTTGCTTGTGGTTTTCAAAAGATGCTCAAGTTCTCAGGTACCCTTGGAAGTTGATTCTTAGATATTTAAAGGTACCATTGAGTTGTCAGTGCCACATTTTAATTTTTTTGCATGTGTCTTTGTTATCTGAGTTGTACATTAATGTTGTCCTTTAATTTTGTTAGTCGTGTGTGGTCAAATTATAAACTAAAAAAGGTTATGGCAATAAATTTAATTTTATGTTAGTTTTAGAAATATACTATCTGTTGTTTTTTTTATTGTTATTGATGTTGTTTTAATTTTTATGACTTTGAGCCAAATTGATGACATACTTCAGGGAGCAAGATCTCAAATGCTCCCTAAGTCTCTTTTGCATCTTGAAATACATTATATGTTTCATTGATTCTTGTAATTTCAAAAGTTATTTATTAAAATATTATGCTTATATTTATATATTAAAATATGTTCTACTATTTAGTGTTTTTACTAGTTATGTATGCGATAATGAAAAAAATTATGTATCTTAAGAGTTTTATCTTTACTGAGCTCCTTTTGTAGGTCTAGTTCTAATAACATTTTCATTTTCTCTTTATCTTATTTAATTTTAAAATGCTTGTAGTTATAAAACTAAGCTCAATCTTGAGTTTACTTGTGCAAGGTAGTATAAAAACATGTAATTAAGTTCATCTGAGGTTAAACATGTATGAAACTAAATTATATTTGTAACAAAATTAGTTAACTGTTTCATTTTTCAGCATGATTACTGACCAACTGTTATTCAACTTTCTTCTCTACACCCTTTAACATGCCTAAAAACTGACACTAAAGTATCAAAATAACTAAATAAATACTAATTTATTTTTCTTAAAGAGATATTTTATTGTTTTTGATGGAGACAGAGAGAGACAGAGAGAAGTAGGAAGTCCCAGAGCAGTCTCCATAGTTGTACATTATCAGTTTTCAACACGGTTTTGTTCCTCACAGATGGGCAGGGCCCGTACAGGGAGAGAACTGGGCTAAGGATGTCCCACATGGGAAGCTTGCCCCAGTGAGAGCCAAACTGGGGGCCTCCTGCATGGTAAGTACACCCAAGTTCAGCATATGGGTCCACAAGGGCCAGGGCTGGGATTCGATTCTTGGTCCCCAGGGCGCTTAACCCACTGAGCCACCCCAGCTTATCCAAATACTAACTGATTTAATATGTTCTTTAAAAGGCTTCTCTGGAACAGATATATACAGCATTAACAGGAATGGAAAAAAAAATGAAAGAGATATTTAGTACTCTGTCCTACACACACACACACAAAAACATTAGTTTAGTTTATATAACAGAAAATAGGTTGCTAAACAACATAACAACATCTCTGTTTCTCTACTTAATGTAGAGTTTTATTCAAAACTTCTCAGATAGATAAATCTGAGTAATTCAAAGTAATTCTAGCTTAGTGGCTTATTCCTTTACTTGAGTAAATTTATTTATTAGGGGACAATATTTAAAGCTTTCAATAGTAAATAAAGAAAAATCATCTTTGGCAAGCTAAGTGATATTCAATTTAAAATCATCTTTGAATTACTTTGCTATTGTAGTTAGGAGTGCAAATAAGCTTAAATAATTATTTTATTTAAGAGTAAGTAAGAGCAAAATTTTGTAATTTTTTTTCAAAGTCAGTTTAAAAATCATTTCATGTGTAGGAAGCTGAGATGGGGACGTAATTAAATTTGAGAAGTTAAGCAATATTTCACAGAAAATTGACATTTTTGCTAAAACTTTTAGAAAAAAAGGATGAATCAGAAAATGGCTTGACTGGAAATATATATTTGTGGGGGAAAGGTGCTTGTAAAAAAGATAAGATATATATGGGGTTCTGGCTGTTGTAGTCCTAAATGGTAAACCTTTAGAAGAAAACAAATTTAAATCTGCAATTTATACACATTGAAGATTAAAGGTTTTCATATCCATTCCCCATCTCCCCTCAACTATATGGCCAAGTGTATAACTGAAGATCCTCTTCTTTTCCTTTTTTCTGAGGTGAAGTACATAAAACATTTGATTCAGGCTATAAAATTTGCATTGTACATTTTTTTAAAATAGAGATAAGAAAAGGAATTTTAATAATAGAAATGTACATAGAAGTCTTTCTACTCCCAAGTCTACCCTGGAGAATCCATAAACAAAATTTGTAAGCATGTGTTATATATTAACACAAAATTTCTGTCATTTAGTTGGGACTACTTCAGATTTAGGAAACCCAAATTGGAAAAAGGGTTTGTTGATCAGCTCCTTTGTATCTTCACATTGAGGCTTACCTACTGTGTCAACCCATCCACACAAACACTCACTCTACTGCTTTCTGACTCCTACAAACCTAACCAGTTCTAGTGAATCGAGGCCATTTAATAGGGAAGGCATGGTACTAAGTAATCTGGCATTCCTCTGGCATTGGCAGCTGTTTAAAACTAACCCTTTAACTTCAGGTACAAGATGTGAAGTGTTTTGTAAGCCTCTCTGGTAATACTTTACCATCAACTCTAAGATAAGCCCATTTGGGTTTCTTCTTCCAAAATAGATAAGATGGTATTTGATTCAGTGTGGAAACATATGACAAAACTTTGAGGACAACCATTTTTCTAGTGTCCCAGGGGATTGCAAATAAAACACCAGTTTCTGAACCAGTGTTCTGATGATGGACCCCTAGCATTGTTTATCTGGTGTAGACCCAGGTGTCTTATGTTCCGGACTTTCTTGTTGCAGCTGTGAGACCATAAGCTTGGTGGACTTTTGTTTATAGTCTTGTTGCCTCTTCAGAGTAGAAAGGCAATTCAGATTGAGGATTGGTAGACTATGAGTACTCACAATAGAGGGAGCAGTAGGAGCTACCATCAGTCTTGTAGTCCATTTTAGGTGCCTGTTTAGTGTTTAATTGTTCTTTTAAAGATTTATTTTATTGTTTTTGTCAGACAGAGAGAGAGAGAGAAGGGGGAGGGGTCAGAGCAGTCTCCATAGTTGCACCTCATCAGTTTTCTACCTGGTTTCATTCCACACAGGTGGGTGGGGGCCACTCAGGACAGAAACTGAACTGGGGGCCTCCAGCATGGGAAGCACACTCTAGTTCAGCATATGGGTCCACACAGGCTGGGACTGGAATTCAATCCTTGGTCCTCCTGGCTGCAAAGCAAGGGCTTAACCTGCTGAGCCATCCCAGCTTCTTTGAGTGTTTAACTTTTCATTAGACTTTTACAATGAATCTTTCAATGAAGCTATTTTGTAATCTTGAGAACTTTTGGAAACTTCTGCATGCCAATTAAAGTCATATTTCTATGGTGTTTATTTAATTTAGGAACGCTTGCTTTCAAGTACACTTCTTTAAACTTTTATTTATTTTTTGTTTGTTTTATTGTTTTTGACAGAGAGAGGGAGAGAGAGAGAGAGAGAGATACAGAGACAGAGAGAGAACTGAAATGGGGGCTCTCCTCAGTTCAGCACATGGGTCCGCACGGGCCGGAGCCGGGATTCGATCCTCAGTCCCCGGCGCTGCAAAATGAGTGCTTAACCCACTGAGCCATCCCGGCTTCCCCACAAATACACTTCTTAAATGAATGATCTCACTTAAATGGAGCATTTACCAGAATGACCATTGTAATGTTTATACACCAGAAGTTAATACTGGAAATGAGGGGCATGGGTGTTGGCTGATATTTAGTCTATTCTTTTGATAAATTGTAATTATAACTTTACATAAAGGGAATTTAGTCTCCTGGTTCTATTCATTGAACTATGACCATTAAAAAATATTTTGAGTTTTGTTTTTGGTAGGGAAAATACATGCCTACTTGAGGATGAAGACATATGTACACTGTGACTGGAAAGAAGTGATGAAGGAAATTCAGAATCATTATGACATACTGAATGCATACAGCCAGTGCTTCCTTAATAATAAGATTTATTTTAAGGGGTGTGGAGTGTTAATTTTTTGCAACTTTGCAGATAAAGAGATTATGGGTAAAATCAGAAGTTTTTTTCTAGGAGAAGTTTATGGGATAAAACTTTTGGTAAGGAGTACACAGGCAGTGCTGATTTATTTGCTTGTTTGTTACTATGTGACAAAGCATAGGTCAGAAGAGGAAAATACCCATTTCTAAATAGGATAAAAAATAAAAATAACTCCTCTGGAGCTTAGATAGCAAATATATACTCATTATGAGAAGAAGCATAGCTTCTGACTATAATGAGGTTACCTAAAAGTAGTATAGAGGGCAATGAAAATGAGAAGCCAGAAAAGGAGAGGAAAAGCAGACTCAATGACTCATGTCATCAGATTGGTTAAGGAACATCAAAGATACACTGTAGAAACAAATAGGTATAAATTAGGTCACATTGTGGTGGTCTGGGATGTGAATAGGTAAAGTAGGTGACTTGTCTTAATCCACAGGTTAGTAAAATATAGGAATATTAAAATAGTAGTATAGTATGTCTTTGGGTTTTAGAGATTTTTCATCATGTGTCTTTATTGTGCTAGTTGTTATGTTACTAAAAAGGCCAAAATAAAGGTGGCTACATCAACCATCTAATTGTCAGTAGCATTTTGTCTAACTAATTTAAATGCTTGCCCTGTATAAACATGCTAATTTGGAGAGATGTATACATATGTAAATAGGTCCTTACTTTAAATGACCAAATGTATAAAGTTTACATATGGAGTTTTAACATGGCAAGTTTCATTTATATAAAAATTTATTTATCTGGAAACATTCCAAATGGGATTAACAAGGCTTTGCTTTATTACGTTACTTAATATTTACCAGTTAATGAATGCTCTTATTTAAAATACTTGAAGAGCTGCAAGTTTGTAGTGTCATTCATTAACCAACCATATAGTTAACAAGAGATTTTGCATAACAAGTGATAGGTCTTTTGAGGCACTCAGTAAATAGAAAATAGGGTTTTTTTTATTTAAAATATAGTAAGTATTCTAAACTTGGTGAGCATAACTGGATTTTGTTTGGTTCTAAGATTTATTAGTGAAGATTTCATGTATTACATTCAATATTTTTGTCCAAAATATTAATCTTAAGTATTTCAGTAAAATGTGCTATATGTCATTTTTTATGAGATTAATAATGTTCAATTCATAAATACATCAGGAATAATACCAATGTTAAACTGAGCTCAATATTTTGAAAATAAAAGTTTTCGTTTTTTTTGTCCTTATAAAAGGTGATGATATTGCAAGTGCTGCCATCTGCTGTAAAAGAGCTATCATAGGCATGGCATAGCAAGGGCATAGATGGCTTATAATTGACTAAAATAGATACTGTGTAAGAATGCCAAATTGTATGAATCAACTAAGCCTTGATGCACAATAAAGATGGAATAACCTCCCCCCCCCAAAAAAAACTTTCAAATTACCTTAAACTTACATAACTTCAGAAAATAAGCCATGAAGGGATAGAATAATATATTTTTTTAATATATTTTTATTTATTTATTTTTGACAGAGAGAGAGAGAGAGACAGAGAGAGACAGAGACAGAGAGAGAACTGAACTGGGGGAGCTCCCAGTTCAGCATATGGTTCCACACTGGCCAGGGCCGGGATTTGATCCTCTGTCCCGGGCGCTGCAAAGTGAGCGCTTAACCCACTGAGCCATCCCGGCTTCCCCAGAATAATATTTTTAAGTGTTTCACATATTTAATTTATAAAATATATCAACTTACCAATAGTTTTTGACTGTGAAACCATTTCATCATGTCTTACACAGTCTTCAGTGTTGCACTATGGCTTCTGAAGAGGTAAAGAGAGGCCTCTGTTTTTGTTTTTGTTTAATATCAACAGATTCAGAACAGGTATTTTAAGACTATGCCGATCCCATCAATTTTTCTTGTTTCAGAGTTCAACCAGTTGAAAATATTACTTTGAAAGCCACACAAGTTAGAAAATATTATTTATTTAAAATGTGCAAATTCTAAAGTAGATGTGTATGTGTGTCTTAGGACTTTGAGAAAGCCATAAATCTAACAAAATAAAATTTTAAATCTTTATGTTATTTTATTTATTTATTTATTTATTTATTTAGACAGAGGAGAGAGAGAGGGAGAGATACAGAGACAGAGAGAGAACTGAACTAGGGGAGCTCCCAGTTCAGCACATGGTTCTGCACGGGCCGGGGCCGGGATTCGATCCTCGGTCCTCGGCGCTGCAAAGTGAGCGCCTAACCCACTGAGCCATCCCAGCTTCCCTAAAATAAAATTTTAGATCACTAATAACCTATTAGTAAGCACAGTCATTCTTAAATTCTAAAGTCATTATAATGAGTATTTAATGAAACTGTTTGACATAAGTAAGTTGTGCTCTCTGTTTTGATGTTTAAAAATATTAACTATTGAGAAACTTTTAAAACGATTCTAATTAGAAGACAGTGTAAATAAACATGACAGCACTAGAGATACCTTTCCAGCAGATGACAACATAAGAATCTTAATTTAAAAAATCTTAATGGGGAAAGCCGGGACGGCTCAGCGGGTTGAGCGCTCGCTTTGAGGCCATGAGGACCGAGGATCGAATCCCGGCTCCGGCCCAGGCAGGACCCACGTGCTGAACTGGGGAGTTCCCACAGTTCGGTTCTCTAACTGTCTCTGTCTCTGTTTCTCTCTCTATCTGTCAAAAAGTAAAATAGAAATAACTATGCACTGAAGACAAAAAGATAATTTCTCTCTATAAATGTGAAAAGATAAAAAAAAAAAAAAAAGTCATTATAAAAAATCTTAAAAGTTATTTAAATGGTTGTGAAACAAACAGAAAGTATGGTAGTATTCAAATCAAATAAAAATTAGAACAAATTAGTAAATTAGAATACATTTTTATTTACTTCAACAATCATGATTATTTTTAATTCTAGGAGATTTGACTAATAAGTCTTCATTTAATACATCAGATAAATCCTATGACTAAAAATGAAATAGATCATTTTATTAAATAATGGTTTACTTGCTGATATTTGCATGCTATAACAGTGAAATTGCCTAAATAAAAGGTAGAAATTGATTAACCATTAAAAGGGAGAAAGAAGCTTGCATGATAAAATTATTAAAATATAGTAAGTTAAGCATAATATATAAACCTTACTAAATTCATAAGAAATTGTCTTAAAATCTCATTTTAAAATATTAAAGAGTATATACACTAATTTCTTGTAGAAGCAGCTGATGAAACTACTTAATAGATAACTAAGTCTCAGAAACACTATTTTAAGTAAACGGAGTCATTGAAATTGTAAAGTCAATGCAAAATTGTGAATTGCATGAATTATGCAATATGCTATAAAGAAACTTATGTATTCTGAAATACAGAAAATGAATACAGATGGTTTCATTTACTGAAAAAAATTAGAATTTAATAAGACAATTTGTACAAAGGTAATTGAGGCACAGTTACATAAAATAAACATTAGAAGAAATTTATCTCTAATAAAATTTAGGAGGAATCTAGAATTATTTAAGAAAAGTCATGGAACATTTTATGGTCTATATGAGCTTAAGGACCCTGCAGAATATTTGTAACCAAATATGAGATTAAAAAAATACCCAAAAAGAATTATAGCACAGGAAAATATAAATGGTAAATGTCTAAGATAATGTAATGTACAAGTATGGGTTACTATGTTTATTATATAAATCACCTTTTTCATGGAGAATTAACAAGTTTATATAGCTTTCTGGGATACTGCAAGTATAGCATTGGTATAAGGAAATAAAATTAGATACAAATGGGGTAAAGGGAGATGTCAAGAGGTATTACTGGAAATGTGAGTTGGGTCTTATTAAAAAGTGCCTTGAAGAAGTTACTGTGCTGTAATCAAACGACATAAAGACTCTAGCAATATTGGAACGGAGAGGTTGATGACAAGGTGGCAGGTGCAGGATTAAGGAGATATTTCAATCTAAAGTTAATGAGGCCTTAAATTAATTGATGGCAATAAAATATTATGAGATATTGATACAAGTAGATATAGATTAGTTTAGAGACCAGTGGAAAATTTAAGTAAAGGGACTTAATAAGTTATTACATATACAGTTCTTCATAGTTTTATATCTATTACATTTGCTCATCTTGAAGGTTTATGTTCTTTAATAAGGCATTAATAAAAGATAATCACAATAAGGACAAAAACATATTAAAAAAGATACATAAGTGTTATGAATATGTAAAGTGAACCTGATTACCTCATCCTCCTTAAAATTAGAGAAGGGAACAAAGCAGTGGAATTAGGTAAATGTAAAAGTTTCAGTACTCTTCTATGTAAATACTATTAATATAGAGAAGTACATTAGTGAGCAGAAAGGCCATGGAAATAGGAATGAAAAAAATCACCACTAAAGACATGGCCACTAAGATGTCAGAGACATTAGATAAACTCTTAATTGTGAAAATCTCTTTAGAAAGCCTAAACAAGACTTTAGGAGATGATGGTACAACTTATCTAAAAGCAATAGTCTGTATTCTATAAAGAAAAACCAAAACAATAAGATATTTAAAGCAGAAAAAGATTTAAAATAGAAAATGAGATAGTTGAAAGTGATTCCAGTGACAGAGTGTGAACATTAGAAGTCACCACTGAAGAATTGGGTTAAAGACAAAGCATTGTCATTGTGCCCCTGTTTTTGTTACCCTAAAGTTGCAGATTCTTTCAACTGCCTAGACTAGATGCCTCAGACCTTCTGTACAGGAATGTCTAACCCTCATTTGGTAAGCAAAATAGTAGTAGGGATATGACCTCTATGTTACTTAATCATCCAAATCTTTCAACACATCTCATTGGAAACTACTACCTATCCAGAATCCTAGTTGCAAGGGAGTACGGTTTAGTTTCTCATACTCTATAATTTATAGGACACATGAAAGGAGATGCTTAGTGACTTTGGCGAAGTCCAGAAATATGAATGAGGAACATCCATGAGAAGGTGATTGTGGCAGATGGAATAAACATGTCAAAGAGAATTTAGGTCTGGACATAGTTATAATGTTGATGTCTCAGGCTACTTCTGTGTCTCAGGCAACACTAACTGAAAACATTGTAGCAAGTTTAAGACATGAACCAATTGCATACTAGGACAATCTGAGACTGTTTAGAAATTGCAACTTCTTTTACTATGAGAAGAATACTTTTCAGCATTTTACAAATGATACTGTTTGGCATACCTCCAATGACCTCAAAGATGTTAACTCTGATATAAAAAATAATAATAATTTTATGTACTCTTTGATAATATGGTTTATAATGAAAAAATAATAATTTTTTCCTTGAAAATATTTTAGGAAAAGACGAAATGTGGATGCAAAGATTTAACCACTCCAAGACTTGAAAATCTAAATATATTTACAAATAGTTTCAAAAGCATTTTTGTATTAAAATCAAGCTGACCTAGGACCTTGCTAAAATAGATTTTTCTGTTAAAAAATTACTAACTGTGTAATTATGGATATTGTACTTAATATATGTGAGCTTTGTCATTAAAACATATATATGTCTATGATAATATTAATAAGAGCTCAAGTACATTAAGCACTTACCATGTGATAGGCAGAAGGATAAGAATTGTACATATATCCATTTCATTTCTTCATCAAAAACCTATATATTATATAGAATTTCGAGAATCATTTACAGAAGTGGTCTTTTTACTGATGATGTAAGTAGTTGAAGAGTCAGGAGGTAAATCCAGGACAGCCTAATCTCACTTTCTTAACTTTCATGTTAGACTGCCCCCTGTAGAATGACCAACAGTTGAGGTGTGCCCAAGACGAGGGGGTTCCTGGCATGTGAGTCTTCAGCAAATCAGAAATAAAATGGGTGATGGATTCTAGAACAAGTTCTAAAGTATCCATTGCTCTACAGATACAAGATAGTATTATGTTGTGATTAAAAAAAAAGAAAAGAAAAAGGAAGTATAAATTCATACATAAGTAATCCAGAATTAGCCTCCTGACTTTGGAGATGAAATTTATGTTATCTGGATATACTAATCACTCTGCCTCAGTTTCCTTATCTATAAATATAATACCTACCTCTTGAATTGTTGTGAAGATTTAATTGGGTTTAATATTAAGTAGACTAACAATGGTCATATTACAGAGCCTGACACAAGCTAATACTTTCTAGGATTTAATTGTTGCAGAGTATTGGTTTTCTCTTAACACACTTAAAACTATATCTATTTTTTTTTAATGGATGAGGTTAAATATCATCTCTTACCCATCTTCTTATCATAAAAAATAAAATTGAATTTAGCATATTTTTTTCACCAATGGCAGAGCCCTGTAATACTCTGAGGAGGGCTTGAATTTTCTAGTCATTTGTTTCTCCCACGGAGGATGACTAACTCAGTGAGCTAGCACCAATTGCAATTAAAATTAGGCTTCCATTTACATGACTATGTTTAACATTGTTTGATATACCTTACATTTGGTGTCCTCAGGTATTTTGGTTTTGTGTTTTTTTTGTTTGTTTTTGGGGGGATCAAAACACACATATTTCAGAGAATAAGATGTTTCAGAATATTATTGGTGAACAAAACACAAAATTTTAAAATTAAATCTTTGTTTTTTGGATATCTAATACAGTCCTACAGTTTTACAAAGATGGAACATTCTTAAGCACTAGATTTCTGATTGACTCACCCTAAGTCCTACTTGAAATTTAAGAGATCCTTAACCTTCAGCAGAATGAGGTTCATGTGATGAAGCACTTCTGTGGCTCTCAAAGTCACTTTTCACATTCAGTGTTTATTTCTGTGCTGATCTCTCGCCCCTTTGGCTGCTATCTGCAAAGCTGGAGATGCTGAAGTCCCAATTATTTTCTCGGCTTGGTGATGCCCTAATAGCCCTCCTTTGACAATAGCATCTTTATACTCATAGGTCTGTGCTAGAGATAATTTGACATTCTGTAAAAGGTGATATATTTCAAAAGCTTAGGAATTCTGGTTCTTCACTTGAGTGGCAAGGGATGAGATGGCCATATCACAGATACCAGAAGGACTATAGTGGGGACAGTGGTCAGAAGGGGAAGGTAGAGGTGACTTAGAAAGTTCTGTGGTTCTGATAAGAGCTACTGGGGGCTGAGTGAGCAAAAAAGGACCACCAATCTTGATAGAACTAAATTAAAAAAATGGAATGTTTGCCCAGCTAAAAGACACAAATTATTCATTCACATATTAAGATATTTTATGTACCCTGTTGAACTAGGGGGACAAAAAATCATGGGGAGATTAAGCTACAGAAGATATTTAGTGTGAATATTTGTGGTCCTTATATATTAGTAACATGGATTTTTTTTAGTTTTCTTTTTAATTACACAGTACTTTTTTGGTTCATTGGACTAGGCCTAACTAAAATAAGAAGTTATTCAGGATTTTGTGTTCTGACATTTTGTAACCTTGTGTATGTAGAGTCAGGGCATGGTTCTCCTCTTCATAAAATGTAGGACACAAACATCTGGTATGTTACTTTTCAGTTCTTGATATAATTTAAGCAAACACTTTCCTCATGTGTTTAATTTAAAATCTGAGAAATATCTGAGTATTAATTTTTAGCTTATATGAAGCAGAAAGAAGCAATAGCTGCTTTTACGCATTTATTCACAATTCGTTGGCTCTCTATTATGAGATTTAATTTTAAGATTAGTCTAGTGGATTTTATTCATGGTAAATTCTATAGTGTGATTTTGCTATTAAACATACTATCTAGAAAATATATTAGAAAAAGAAATGACATTCAGAAACAGCTTGTATTTGTTAGAAGAAATGTTACATCTGGTGTTTATATGCTGCCACAGCAGCTTTAAAATACTAACATTAAATATTTTTGATAGATATAAATAGATTAATGTACAGAGGACTTTAATATAAAAATATTCATTAATATTGCAGCTGAGCTTAATACTGAATTAGAATTCTTATTTTCAAATGATTAATATTTATTAAATCCTTCTAAATATTAAAATGCATAATTATTAAATAAAATTTTGGTTAATTGTGCTAGTATTTTTAAACACTTATGTTTTAATTACATAATTTTTTAGCAGAATGTTCTATATCCTTAATTAACATTTTGAGGCAAATTAATTTAATTCTTGTACATCCTATACAGAGTTTAAAAAGCTAAGAAAATCAAATGTATGCACATTGTTTAAGTATAAAACTAAATGCACACATAAATAGTGATTAATAGAAGAAACTGTTTTTGTATTTCTTATTATTTTACACCTTGTATAAGTTAAAATTGTATATTTTTAGATTCTAAGTAATTCTACAAGAATCTGGGGGAAGCCAGATGGCTCAGCAGGTTAAGCATTTGCATTGTAGCCCCAGGTTTGAAGGATTGAGTCTTGGTACTGGCCCTGGTTTATGTGGACCCATATGTAGAACTGAGGTGTGCTTCACACCCATTGCCACAAACTTACCATGTAGGAGACCCCCAGTTCAGCTCTTGCCTGGGGCATGCCCCTCATGTGGAAGGACTCTGGCTCCGGGGGGAGCCCTGCCATGCGGGAGGCCTCCTGCCCAGTTTCCACCCTGCATTCCTCCATACCTACCTGTGTAATGAAACTATGTAAAAAACTAATGATGTACAACTATGGTGACTGTTCTAGGCCCTCCCCCTTCTCTCTGTCTCTCTGTGTCTTGCTCTTTCTCTGTTAAAAACAATAAAATAAATCTTTAAAAAATAATCAACTTACGATCCTTAGCACTTTAATTTTATAGTATCTTAAAAAATAAAAGAAAAGAAAATTTTTATAAAATAGCTAAAGTTGAAAATACTAGGTTGATTACCAATTTAAGCCTGATTGTTATGAATGAGTTTCTATTTTGTAGTTAACTTTGTTTATGTCAATAAAACTCAAATATATAGCTTCCACACAGGTTTTGGCTTATGTAATTTAGTGTCTTCTAAAATTGTATAAATCCATTTATTTCACTAGTCCCATTTTCTTAATCTGTCGCACAATGTCTACTCAGTCCAGATTCTCCAGAGCATCACAGTAGAACTCAAGTTGTGTGTCATGCAGACATACGTGAGTACTCTGTCACATTTAGAATGATTATAAAGCATCAGTGTGCTTCCCTCTCTCTCTCTCTTGTTTTTGTTTTTTGTTTGCACTTTCTAAGCAAGCAAACATAGAAACAGGGAATCCAGCAAAACTAAAGAAAGCTGGAAATATTGGTTATTATAATGGAACAGTAGGAAAAAACATGCACATATGATATCTTGCCCCAAATCCAGGAGTGTTTTATAAGATATTTAATTACTTAATGTACTCAGAGGAAGCTTCTAAATCTAAACATATTTAAACACAGATAAGCAAAAACATTGAATTACCACTATGTAATAATTGGTTAGAAAATAATTGAAATTGTCTTATTTAAAATGAAAAAATATAAAATACCTAACTACACATAATAAAGTCAATGTCAAAAATAAAAAATTAGATGTCAGCATAGCTCAGCAGGTTGAGCATTTGCCTTGCAACCATGAGGTCCCAGGATCAAATCCCAGCCCCGACCCATGTACCTGCATATGCTGAACTGTGGTATAACTGATAATCACCAGAATGGCTCAGTGGTGAAGGTTCTCACTTCCCAAGTGGGAGGCACTCAGTTCGTTCCAATTCTTTGAGGCACCACATCCACATGTGTGGAATAAAACCATATCACAACTAATGATATACAACTATGGAGACTGCTCTGGGCCCTTCCCCTTTTCTCTCTTTCTCTCACAACTTCTCTCAAACACTGAAGTAAATCTTTTTTAAAAAATAAAAAATTAACCAGCAAAGCTTTTTAAAAGACAGAAAAGAACTTGTGGATTTATTTAAGCATATTATGTTTCTAAAATGATACTGAGAAATGCTAGTTTTATCCAAAATTAACACATAATTCCCACCTGAATATAAACTAATTGAGTGAATAATGAAGTTTTACTATGATGAAAATATGTTAAATAGCAAATAAACTTGAGGGGAAAAGGCAGGACTAAGCCTACTATAAACATAAATTCAGAGTCTGAACACAGAACATCAAATAAATTAAAAAATATAGAGAGTAAAAAAACCATAAGAAAAATAGCCATGAATATTTGCAAATCTAGAAATTTAAAAAAAAAATAGTTCATTTGTTTCTTTTTCTATTAAATATTGTTCTGCAAATACATATAAATATATTTACTTAATATATCTTAGATATTAAGTAAATTATATAAATAACACTAAATACCAATAACTATTTTTATCATTTTTAAATTAGACAATGAAAACACAAAAAGTTTATATAATATAACCAAACTGACTTAGAAAGTATGTATCAAGATTTTAACCTAGGAAACATGACTTTATAATTAGAGCCCATAATCACAACATTGTATCATCTTTAATGTATAATAAATGCCACATTTCTTATCAATGGGTAAGTGACAGACAACTTAATAAATGATTTAGAAGAACTATTTGATCAGTTTTACCATAATAATAAAAAATAAATAAAATTAAAACCTTAAATATGAGTAACACCAACACTTACATTTCTGCCTCATATGCCCAATAAAATTCAAATGGATTAAAAAGTTAATTTAAAAACAATTAGAGGGGAAGCCGGGATGGCTCAGTGGGTTAAGCACTCACTTTGCAGCACCGGCGACCAAGGATTGAATCCTGGCCTCGGCCCGTGTGGACCCATATGCTGAACTGGGATCTCCCCCAGTTCAGTTCTCTCTCTGTCTCTGTATCTCTCTCTCTCTCCCTCCCTCCCTCCCTCTCTCTCTCTCTCTCTCTCTCTCTCTCTCTCTGTCAAAAACAATAAAAAAAATTAAAAGCAATTAGAAATACTTTCAGCCACAATAATTTTATAAACTAAAAATGGATAAGGGTTTTTCTATGTAAGGCACTACATGAAAGATTCTAAGTAACTTAGATTTCTGGCACATAGTAAGTAGTTAATTCTCATTTCTTAAATAAAAGTATAATTTTAAAAAGATTTATCTTATTGTTTTTGACAGAGACAGAGAGAGACAGGAAAAAGGGGGAAGGCCCAGTGCAGTTTCATAGTGGTACATTGTCAGCTTTTCACATGGTTTTATTCCATACAGGTGGGCAGGGGTTGCACAGGCTAGCAACTGGGCTGGGGGGCTCCCACATGGGAAGCATGCCCTAGTTCAGCACACGGGTCCGCAGGGGCTGGGATTGGATCTGGGATTGGATCCGGGATTTGGTCCTTAGTTCTTTTTTTTTTTTAAATATATATATATATATATATATATAAAATATTATATTATATTATATATAATATATTATATTATATTATATATATATATTATATTATATATAACATATATATTATATTATATATAATATATATAAAATATATATATATATTTTTTTTTTTATGACAGAGAGAGAGAGAGAGAGCGCGCGCAATACAGAGACAGAGACAGAGAGAGAACTGAACTGGGCGAGTTCCCAGTTCAGCATATGGGTCCGCATGGGCGGGGGCCAGCATTCGATCCCTGGTCCCCGGCGCTGCAAAGTGAGCGCTTAACCCATTGAGCCATCCCGGCTTCCCCAGGTCCTCAGTTCTTGAGGCTATAAAGCAAGCAGGTTAACCCACTGAGACATCGTGGCTTCCCCAGAATAATCTTAAAATTGCCTCTCTCTTGGTGAGAGCACAAGGAGAAAAACAGTGTAGCTAATAAATGCCTGAGTACCTCATTTCCAAAATTAAAAAAAATAATTGTAAAGTCAGCCTGACTGTATATTGATGGGTATTTCATGTTTATTTTATCCATATTAACTGAACAAGTAAAGAAATACACTTTAGAAAAAAACGGCACTTTTGTAAAATAAGCTCTTCATTTTTACTTTATATCTTTTCTTCATGTTCAACTTTACAATCTCTAAAACAAAAAGCCTTTGAATAATTTCTGCTAGGCTATATATCCTGTTAAATGGGAAAATCTGTCAAAAAGAGGAAGTTATAGAGATTATTAAAAAGGTAGAAAGCAAAATTAAAGTGTGAATAACGTTCAGTTTTACTTTATCTTGCATATTGCTCTTTATAACCATCAACTTTGAATATCCATGATGTGTAGAATAGTTGCACAGATAAAAGTGATGGACCTATACCTCATTAAGATTGTTACCTCAAAAGATTGTTAAACCTTTTTGTTTAGGACAGTATAATTAAAAAAAGTCAAGCATTATGACTTACATTCAGGAACCTTTTTTTTTTCTTTTTAGCCCAGTGTCTTTCCTTTTGGTCTTTGAACTTTGTAGAAGTAGAAATGAGGGCATGAGAAGTATCATTATAAAAAAAATGAGGGAAGGAGAAGCTGAAATGGCTCAGCAGGTTAAGTGCTCACTTTGCAGCTCCAGAGCCCGAGGATCGAATCCCAGCCCCGACCCAAGTGGACCCATGTGCTGAACTGGTGAGTGCCTCCAGTTCAGTTCTTGCTGGGGCCTATGCAGGAGGCTCCCAGCTCAGTGTCTGCTGGAGACTGCTCTGGGCCCTTCCCCTTCTCTCTGTCTCTCTTTGTCTCTCCCTCTCTCTCTGTCAAAAAAAAACAATAAAAAAATTAATCTTAAAAAAAGAAAAGAAAAGAGGGAAGATGCATTAGCTAAGTGACAAAACAATCACTTTCTTATTCCTGCTATTAATATTAAAGTGGTGAGTAGATTATTTTCTCTTTATAAATCTAGAACTAAAAGCAAGTATAAAATAATAAAATGTCTTCAACATCATAGGTACCCAGTCATATCTATGACCCTCCATTTTAATCTTGAGTTTCACGGAAACATGCTTCAGTTGAAATACTGCAGTCATTACTGTCTCAAAAAATCCCATAATGTCACTGTGCTGTTACTGTGCAGAAGGCTGACATTTTCTTTCACAATGACACTAGAATTACTGACTAATATCCCTATAGGGTTGTCTGAAATTGTACTTCAAAGCTGGTAATTTCCCTTTTCTCATTTTATATCCTTTACAGACTGTCTTCATTTCAGGAGGTAGTAATTTAGAAATATTTTCAATGAAATATTCATTGGATTGATTCAGTAGTATTTTCAGGTTCTAAGACATAGCAAGTAACATAAAATAACATTTTGGAAGCTTCTGCTTTATTTTAGACATTGACTAAAAATATTCTCAAAAGTATATGTTTTCAATTTAAATGTAGAAAAATCTATAATAAATAGAATAAATATATGCAGTCAGTATTATATAAAATTTAATATATATTTAAAATGACTATAATAAATATGTCATATCTTATTTCCAGTATTTTTATAATTTCTGATATTTTTTAACTAGATAACTTTGTCAAAAAAGAGGAAAAAATACACCCTGAATTTGTGAAACACATAGATCTGATATATAACATATATTTCGAGAATTGAGGCTGGCTATCTAAAATATCCATAAATTTAGAATATTATGATCTGACCAGAAAAGTATTTGAAAGAGTTAGTATAATTAAAATAAGCTATATTTATTCAGAATTTATTCAGAATTCAAATAGTCCAAATACTCTTGATATGTTGGAGGATAGTGTAAAAATATATATTATCCAACAGCTTTTGCCTCAGTCATTCTACTATTTGGCAACTATACAATATTTGCCATCTGCTAGACAGGTTTAGGATAAAATAATCATCCATAAACGGTGGTCCTCTTTTCTCATATTTCATAGTACAATAAGGATACTTATTGTTTTTAATCCTCCATTAATGTAAAATAAAACATGCCACTTCATATATTAGCAAAGATAAATATCAACTCTGTACTTGGAAGGGTACAGCCCATGGATATTGTTTAGTAACCTAGTCCTATTACACATTTCAGCTTTTTGTTTACTTAGAAAGAACATAAATTATGCTACTCACAGTTACCTTTGTAGTACAGTGGTTTAAAAAGTAAGATGGGGCTTAGAAACAGTGCAACTCCTTTATATATAATCCCTTTGGATCTTAATGGCCAAGAAAACCAGATGCACTGAACTGATACTTATTTGCTCATCCTAAAGATAGAATTATACCATTAGTTAGGAAAAACAAACAAACAAACAAACAAAAAAACAAAAAAAACTTACCTCTCAATAGAAACAAACATACAATCAAACAAACCAAAAACAAAACATTTACTACTTCATCGAAGTTTTAGCTAAGTAGATCTCCAAATATATTAGCATGGAATGTCTGGAAAAGAATAGCTGAACTACTATATTAATAAAGGAAATGTTTCTCTCTCATCCACATTTTTCTTTAAATTCTTTAACTTCACTTATAGAGGGTTTATTTATAAGTACTATTTTACCTGACTTTGACTCATGATCTGCAGTGAGTCTCATCACAACATTCCACCTTTCAGTGATCTTTTTGTTGTTGTGCTTTTCTCCCAAAATTAATTTTCTTCAGTCTAATTTAAATTTTCTGAGGCTTTTTTTTTTAATGAATTTTTTACCAGGAATTAAGAAATGATAACATGCTAGGGATAGTGTATGATGTTAATGAGTTCACATATTATTCTACTGTTCAGTCTTTCTCACTTTCATATTTAAATTAATTGTATTACTTGCATAAAATAAAGTGCAAAGATCTATATTGTTCAGTTTCATGAGTTTGACCAACTGTACTCATACACATTGGCATTTACACGTATTTCTTGGTGTATTAAAATTTCCAGAGAAACAGAATATGTATAAAGATAAAAAGATAGATATAGATCTATAGATATTTAGACAGATAGGAATATATTTAGTATAAATAATTTGCACAGGCACTTAAGGAAGCTAAGAAATCAGTCTCAGAATCTTCCATTGGCAAACTGGAGAGTCAGGAAAACCTGTGGTGTAGTTCCAGTCCATACCCTAAGGACTGAGAACCAGGGGAGCCAATGCATTAAGTGCCCGTTTGAGTTCAAAGGCATAAGAACTAGGGGTTCAGATGGCCAAGTACAGGAGAAGATGGATGTCTCAGCTCAAGCAGAGAGCAGATTTGCCCTTTGACTTTTTCTTCTCTTCAGAAACTCAGGGTATTGATGTTGCCTACCTGCATTAGGAAGGGCAATTTTCTTTCTTCAGTTTTAGTTACTGATTCAAATGCTAATCTCTTCTGGAAACACTCAGAAATTGTGTTTTCGCAGCTCTGTGAGAATCTCAGCTTAGTCAAGATGACACAAAATTAACTGTCTCATGGACAATGTGTTTGTATTTATCCTGCTTGGGTATCCTCAGCTTCTGAAATTCATAGTAGATGTCCTTCATCAATTTTTGAAATATCTCAGTCATTATGTTTTTATTTCTCTTGTTCCACTTTTCCTTTTCAGCAACTCAATTACATAGACACTAGACTAGGCCATTTCAAGTGGTACCTCAAACCACAAACTTTTTGTTTCTTAGTCTTTTTTTTTCTGTTTTTCAGTATATGTATGTATATGTATGTAAGTATGTATGTATGCATGTGTGTATAAATATAATATAATATAAATATAATAATTGGCTTCAGTTTGGATAATCTTATAGTTGCTATTTTTTTCCCCTTGACATGACTTAGATAGCACTTTGTTTTACATTCTACAATAGGCTAAGGAGGAGTCTTTAAAGTACTGAAATACTTATGTTTGTGATCCATTACAATCATTCCCTGTGCCTCTGGGTTTTGCAAGAACAAAACAGAGCGAAATTATATACGTAAAGTATCAGCAGCATTAGGGCTTTTCCAAATAAATTTTATATATGGAGTATTTGGAAACATTTTATATTTGTGAAGGAAACTACTAATCTTAAACAAACTTCTTGATAATGCCTTAAAATGTGTAGAATACCCTTTAAAAAGTTATGGTTTAAATAGTTATAGCCACGTAGCAACATAAATACTGAGGTATAATTAAAGCACCAGGCTAGCCAAGATGATCTCCATCTGGAGATATCATTTTCAAACAGATTAGAACAAGATGAGAATAGTAAGAAATGAAAAATGGAGAAGGCTCTAAACTACATAACTTCACACATATGGTATTAACATTTTACAAGCTAGGAAGTTGGCAGTGGTTAAATGTCTTAACAATGACACAAGGAAATGAAAACCATCAGATTTGAGGCTTATGTTCTTTGTACCACATGATGAAGTAAGACGTTTACTTTTTTTTTGTGTTTTCCAAATCCTGGAATTTACTTACTAAGTTCTAAAAAAGAAATCTGGGTGATTCTACTGCTGAGATAAACAACACAACAAAATCATTTTTCTCTCTCTCTGTGTGTATACATGTGTAGTGAAACTGTTTGATTATATGTGCCTGTTTTTGTGACAAATATTTAGAGGTGTTGAATTTAAATGAACCATTTCTGTGTGTATGTAGGGGTGGCTATAAGTACTCTTTGCAGTAGTTTGGATTATTGTTTTTGACTTTTTACTCCTTTCTGAAGGGTAACTTTGCTGTGTGCTTCCCACTCTAGACAAAGTCTACCCACTTTGCTACATTGATGATGGTCTTGACCGTCACTGTATTATGTCACTTATACATAATACAGTGATAGTGGTGTGGACATAGACACTTTGAGATAAAGAGAAATAAACATTCATTATTCCCTTTCTTTTTCCTTCTGCCATCTCTTCCTTTTGTTCTTCTTTATTTTCATTTAATAGTAACCTATGCTAAACTTCTTCCCTATATTAAGAATCGGCACCCTACTAGCATCTGGGAAGAAAATATGAGTACGGTTTATCCTAATCCCTTTGAGATTTACCATTGATGAGGGGAGTGGGAGTAGTAGTTGTGAAAAGAAAAGAAAGTGCCTAACTAATTGATTACTTTACATTGTAAGAAATGAACATTTATTCAAAGTATAAGACCATACAAAATAAAACTATTACTTCCACTTTGTAAAATCAAGGAAATCTTATCAGAGGTGATAACACAGACTTACCTTTGTCTTTCCCATATTCATTATAATATCTGTAACAGCAGTATAAGATATACCTATATAATTGATTTTACTTTACTTATTCGTCAAATCTGTGTACATTTTCTATTCCAGATATAAGCATTTAAACTACAACAATAAAAGATCACATTGAAAATCAGACCACTTCAACTTTCAATTGTTCCACTATTCTTGTCTTATTTGTTCTCTCATCGTGTAATACTGTCTATGAATAATTTCATGGTTGTTAATTTATTATCCTTGAGGTAACTTTAGAGTATGAAGGGGAAATCAATTGCCTGTAATGTTTATAAGGATTACAGTAAAGTACCGTACCCAGCTACGTTTCTAACAGTTTTGATCCAGTAGCTACTTAAAAAGAAAAGTTTCCTAATATACCAGAAAGTCAGAATTAAGTGACAGGTTAGCCTCTTTAATCTGCAGAAACTAAACAGAGATTAATAGCTGACTTTATTGGCATACTTATTAAATGAAAATAGCAAGACACGTACAGAAAGATAAATTTAGCAAAGGAAATCAGGACTCAGTAATGTACAAAACACCAATAACCTTTTCCTAAGCTCTAGATAAATTAGTATTATTGTCTTGTTTTTATCTTGCAGCTAGTTCTACAACAAAATCAATCTTGAGTTAGTTTTTAGCTTTCTGCCTACTTAGGTTTAGAACCAATCTATTATGAGCTATCTGAGGTTCTTTCTGGAACCTAAAGTAATCACATTTTTAATGCTTCTATACAGTAGCTATTTAATCTGCCTCATAGAGTGAGTAAGAATGACCTTATGCTTTACTTTTCTAATAAAATGTTTCTTTGATAAGAATTTCAAATACAAGAAGGACCAAGCTATCTCATTCAGGCACTCTTGAAGTACACTTAAATTATCCAGGTCATATACAAATTAAATAATTTTTGAACTTAGGATTTTTATATATAATATATTATATTTAAATTTAATATAATATAATATATTATATTAAATTTATATAATACATATAAAACTCTGTATATTTTAAAATCTGTTTTTAACAAAGAAATGAGAAATAATTTCCACTTCTGTGGAGAAGTTGGAGAAAGTAAGTGAAATTTCCTTTGAAATGTTTCTTTTTACTTCTGATAAATGTGAACCAGTCACTTAAACTTTTAATATATCAATTCCTACACCTAAAAAATGGAGAGCACAATAATAGCCAGCTCACACATTATTACAGAAATAAAATTGGGAATGTATGCTTGGTATGTTATAAATTCTAAACTATTGAGCTATTAGATACTATATATTTTAAAACACTTATTAAAATATTTTAAAACTAATAAAATATTATATTGTTTTCTTATACATACCTATAAATGGACATGGAATAGACAGAAAGTAGCACTAAGTTTTATGGAAATAATTTACTTTTCCAATAGCAGTGCTTGGTATATATAGCAGAGAAGAAAGAGACAGAGAAATTTAGAAAAAGACAGAAAGAGAAGAAGGGACTTTATTATGTAACTAAATAATGATCAAAATATTTAAGTGAAAGCAACCTCTTATAATAAAGTAATACATTTATTTCTCTTCCCTCACATCTGGTTTCATCTCAGAATACATTTTTATTTAATTTGGATTCTTAAGTCATTATACAGTCCAAACCCACTAACTTACTCTTAATACTATTTTTCCCTTTTCCAACACACATGCGCGCGCACACACACACACTCTCTCTCATGAATATGCATGTGATGAAATTTAGTTGTTTAAAGAGTTTAACATTTAAATTGTATACAATATTTTAGAATTGTTTCTCTTTATTTTACCAAGCTACAAATGCAATTTCTCTAGATTAGCATAGATAGGTAAGATGAATAATTTAGCTTAATTCTAGAAAAAATATTCAAATGTAATTGTTAAGTAACATATGTGGATTTTTCTCACTTAATTCTCAATTTTCTTAACATAATATGTTTTCTAAATTCTTAAAACCACCTTAATCATTACAAATTAACCTATAATAACATAATCATCATTAATTGAGCTAAAATTTCTTGAATATTAGTTAAAAAAATGTGTTATTTTTATAAATATTCAGGCAGGCAACACACGTCTTAATATAGCTTTGCAAATTCAGTATCTTAAAATTTAGTTTGGGGGAAGCCGGGATGGCTCAGTGGGTTAAGTGCTCACTTTGCAGCACCGGGGACCGGGGATCGAATCCCGACCCTGGCCCGTGCAGAACCATATGCTGAACTGGGAGCTCCCCCAGTTCAGTTCTCTCTCTGTCTCTGTATCTCTCTCTCTCTCTCTCTCTCT
>PVKE010021590.1:0-26366 GCA_004027555.1 Craseonycteris thonglongyai
GATCCAGCTCCACTTTGACCATAGTCCCCCAATCCCCCTTTGTTTTTGCCAGCCCCGGGCCGCGCTCCGAGTCTCTGTCCCCGAACCGCTGCTTCCCTTTTCCTCTCCCGCTCTCCCCTTTTTTCTCTAACCTTTGTGTGTTGTTCCGTGTTGTGTGGTTCTCTTAGTTGAGGTTTCTTCTCAGGGTTTCCCCTGTGGAATCCCCTCTGTTCACAAGGCCCTTCCCAGGCAGTTATCGGTGTTCTCCTCTCATGCCGCCATCTTTTTTTTTTTCCTTTTTTTTTTTTTTTTTATGTTTTTGACAGAGAGGGAGAGAGAGAGAACTGCACTGGGGGAACTCCCCAGTTTAGCACATGGGTTTGCACGGGCCGGGGCCGGGTTCAGGATTCGATCCTCGGTCCCCGGTGCTACAAAGTGAGTGCTTAACTCACTGAGCCATCCAGCTTCCCAAAGATGCTTTTTTTTAAAGGAACTTTATAGTTGTTAACCTCGACATTAAAATGGCCAGTGAACTGTGGCTCCAGCATTATCTTTAAAGTCACCGTTTTTTCTGGCAATTGTATTTTACCTTGCCAAACTCAACACTAGATGCTTCACTATTTTCCTTACATATTAATGTAACAAAATATCTGGATAATTTTTCCTTTTGGATTTTTGTCTCCAGTATTATTTACTGTTGAATAGTGCTGACTGAAAAGGGCATGACCTCAAAATTTATATTAGGAAACAACAATAACCATATTCCACACTTAAGAAGATGGTTATTTTATTTTAGTATATATCCTAAAATTTCTGACTCCCTCTCTGCCCAAATATGGGCATATGGTCTTTATACAAGTTACTGGTATTGGATACTGAATTACTAGGCCACAGTTTTACTCATTCAATAAGCACGTACTATAAGGTGACCAGATTTTAACATTGGTTAAGCGGGACACCATTGATCGAGGGTGAGGGGATTCTTGATTAAAAGTCTGGTCTATCTCCTGCTGTTCCCTAGCTTGTCATGCATTCTTTCCAAAAATTGGGACTTTTTTAAAATGCCACAGGACGTGGGACAAATTCTTAAATATTGGGACTTTTCCGCCAAAAGTGGGACATCTGATCACCCTAACTTACTATAGCAAAACATATCTACTATAATATGCAATTTAGAGTGCTATAACTCAGAAAAAAACTATGTGATAAGTTGCATAGTAAGTGTATTTTAAAATTAGGGGAGTAGAAAAGTATGTGACAAATTCACAACAAAAATAAAAAATCTATAAAGGCATTGAATAAATGCCTTTATAGTATTGAAAAAAGAATTAAAGAATCTTAACCTCTAGGGTTCAGAAAAGTTAGATTTATTTGTTCGTATCTCTATCCTATTTCCCAATAAAGTTGTTGGACCCCTTACACACACACACACACACACACACACACACACGAAACTATACTACTAGACTGGGAAACTTTCCAAAGGAAACCAAACCTGTTCTTAGTTTGGGATTCCTAGAAATTTAAACAGGTCAAATCAAAGAAGGATGGTCAAGAGAAATAATGTGTTTTCCTATTACAAAACTATTCAGCAGGTACCTATCACAACAAACAAAAACTAAACTCAAGCATTTCAATAATAGTAATATATGTAGTATCTTTCATATAGTTCTTGGTCAAGAAGTATTTGAATATGTAGGTATATTCTACTAATAGTTCTTATGCAAGCTTCACCCCCCTCCAAACCCCTTGACTAGTACCTTACCTTCCTTTTGAAATATTCAGTTACACCATTGGTTATATCGATCAAGACCTTGTTTATTACATCTCTTACTCAACTGTGAAGTCCTTACCTAAATTTTTTGGCTGTCTGTTCAGTGTTTTCTTCTATTTGGTAGCATTCATATTCACTGTCAATGTGCTGGTCTAATGGACCATTCAGATCTTTTGAGACTTTGTCATATTTCATGTCCTGCTTCTTCTATGTCCAGTATACAAAATATGCAAGTCTAATGAACAGATTTTGTTATGTGTTTTCTATTTGGTTACTGGATGATGTCAGCTTAGAAGATTTTTTTCCCCTGTCTTCATGTTACTGTTAATTGCAGATACTTGGCAGATAACTTTGAAAAAAAAAAAAGATGTACCTAGATTATTTTACCCAAAACAAACACTTGGAAAATATTGTGATTTTTGATGCATTTATTAATTATAATATTTTCAAGTCATTGTTAGGTTACTTATTTAAGATTTTATTTCTTTTCTGGTAAAAATTTAGTTGAGCTTATGTAATATATGTAATTCTAATAGAAAGTAAAGACTTTAATTCTGTATTTATTATTTTCTCTGCCATTTAAATAAAGTTTCACCTATATACTTATATCTATGGCAATCCATATTATAGCACTTAATAACTTATCATAATTAGTCTATTATATATTAATATTTACTCATAGATTGTGAGCATCTTCATTGTCCATTCATCCATTCTAGTTGTATCAATAGAAAGTATTATGTTTTTCTGAAACATAAAATGTGTTCAGTAAATGTTGTGTTGGTTGAAGACATGGATGGATGAGAAAACCACATTAAAACGTCTGTCTACATTGGTGGCAAAGTGACATGGCGTTCTGTTTTTAAAAGAGTGATCTTTTTTTCCAAAATTTCAAGGACAATAATTCTTTCTAACAACTAGGCAACATATTACTTTGTAATCTTTTATAAATAGTGATATTTTATCTAATCATTACATGTCTTTTTCAGTGTCTTCACTAGTTCACATTTTAATTTTCTTAGGATTTTCTGATAAATACCATCTGGCCCTATTAATTTATTCTAATTTTTTATCTGGCTTCATAATTTACTTAGTTGAGAATTTTTACTTTGCCAATTGCATATTCTGATATTTTTTAAATATATCTTTGGCATAATTATTTCTATATGTTATATTATAAAATATAAGGCATATGTACAATATTTTTTTCTATAGTCTTTAATTTTCACCAATTTCTTAATGTATGAGGGAATAAATAAAATATCATTTGTTATATTATTATTTTTTATAAATGATTATTCTTTATACATTTATAATTCTGTTCTATTAAAATTTCCTAGCATTTAATTTTTTCATTAGTTTTAAGTCTTATTCTATATATATTATGCTTTTACATACATTTACCTATTTTTACTTAATTGAATTTTAAATGTAATAAGCATATCTTTGTATGTGTACATGTGTGTGTTTATTATTTCATTTTATTTTTTTAATATTTATTTTATTGTTTTTTGATAGAGAAAGAGATAAACAGAGACAGAGAGAAGGGGAAGGGCCCAGAACAGTCTCCATAGTTGACAGCGTTAGTTTTCCATATAGTTTCACTTCACAGGTGGGCGTGGGGCTGTGCAGAGCAGGGACTGGGGAGCCTCCCCCGTAGGGTCCGATGAGAACTGAATGGGGGGCACACCCCAGTTCAGCATATGGGTCCGCATGGGCGGGGGCTGAGATTCGATCCTCAGGCTCCAGGGCTGCAAAGCGAGTGCTTTACCCAGTGAGCCATCCCAGCTTCCCCTTGTGTATTTATTTTTTTAATGATCATTTTCTTTAAGTTGTTGTTTTCACTTGTGTATAGGAATAAAATTTACACCTTTTGTAAGTGAACAGTTTTAACAGTTAAGGGCCATACAGAAACTTTCCCTTACTTACTCTGCCACTCTTGATTTTCATCAAGAAACAAAGTAACAATACACCCAAAACATCAAAAAGTAGACAGAAATCAGATAACTGGTAGAATTTTCTGTCATCACTTGAGCCTCGCAAAATACTTTATACACAATAGCTCATCTTGACCTTGAAACAGCTTTGAGTATAAGAAAGAAGAAAGATATTTTTGATATTTCTATCTTACTATTGACTTTTGTTGTCATGGCAACTGGTGTACGGTTTTGTTCACTCTTTTCCCTCTTCAATTTCTGCAATTCCAATTATACAATTAATTTCTACATTTGAACAATTAAAACATTTCTCCAGTGCATGAAAAATAGTTGTCATTAAAGGAAAGGTTTTACAAATTTGGTTTATTTCAATATAAAAAGTAATATAGAAACATACATTAGTATTGGACATTTTTACTTTCAGGTTATGACTTTATTTGCTTTCTACTGTCATATAATTTTTCTTAAATACTTTCTAGGATCATAAAAATTATATAGTCAATGCTCATATAACCATCAACCTAACAAATAAAATTCTATAACTAATAAAGTTCTAATTTATAGAATGTTTTAGAATTTCCCCAGCAAGACATTTGAGTTTGTCATTTATTATTTGCATGATAGCAGAAGCAGTTTATTACTCTTACAACCATGACCTCATTGTGTAGCTCAGAGCTTGTTATGTATTAGATGCTAAATAAAAGCTATTAAATAATGGATACATCTGAGTATTAATAAGTGGTGCCCCAATCAGTATTCTTGTGTGTGTGTGTGTGTGTGTGTGTGTGTGTGTGTGTGTGTATATATAATTTATTTTTTTTTGACAGAGAGAGACAGAGAGAATGGAGAGGGCCCAGAGCAGTCTCCAGAGTTGACAGCATTAGTTTTCCATATAGTTTCACTCCACAGGTGGGCTTGGGGCTGCACAGGGCAGGAACTGGGCTGGGAGCCTCCTGCATAGGCCCCAGCAAGAACTGAACTGGGGACACACCCCAGTTCAGCATTTGGGTCTGCATGGGCTGGGGTTGGGATTTGATCCTTGGGCTCCAGGGTTGCAAAGCGAGCACTTAAGCCACTGAACCATTCCAGCCACCCCTCTTGTTTCAATTTTAATCATTTAATGAAGCTTGCATGATAAGATAACCAATCTGAAACTAATCTATTTTTGTGTCTTCTGATATTTAACAGCAAGTAATATGAAAATAAAGTTAAGAGATATGTTTTTTACTCTTCTACACCCTAGAGTCTTTAAGAAATTTTAAGTTCTGGAACTTTAACAAGTCTATTATGGGTTTAGTGAATACTTAATCAAGGGAAATCAACAAGGAATTCCTGGTCTTCTTTCTTAAAGAGACAGGTTCTCTTTTCACTTGACTCTCTTCAGTTTACAGATTTCAAATTTTGTGCCTTGTGTAATCATTTGTATTATATATAGAATGGCTCCCTGTGTTTCATATAGACTTGTACTGAAGTAGTATTTAAAAATACAAGAGTGACTGCCAGTACATGGATGAAATATTATAATGGGTCATAATTCAAAACTAATCTTAATAAAGTATACATAAGTCAAATTTAGTGTTCACATACTCACTGATCCTAATAAGACTTTGAAAATGGGAACCGAAAAACTTAGTAAATCAAAGTAAGCTTTATAAACATTCAGAAATAAAGAGTATAAAAAAATAAACTTTTAATCAAGTGAAGACTGAAAATAAAATGTCTATTGGTCCTCATACGGAAGCAGTTGAAATTTTAAGTATAGTTAATTAACTTTGACCTTGTAGTATAAGCCTGTTCTAAATTTTATATTCCAAAAGAAGGATAAAATAGTTTTTTTAAAGATTTATTTTTTATTGTTTTGACAGAGAGAGAGAGAGACTGAGACAGAGACAGAGAGAAGGGGGAGGGCCCAGAACAGTCTCCACAATTGTATGTCATCGGTCTTTGACGTGTTTTTATTCCACATAGGTGGGTGGGAGCCCTGCAAGATGGTAACCAGGCCAGGAGGCCTCCCACATAGGGGCCTCACCCCGTGAGGTGGGAGCTAAACCAGGGACTCCCACATGGGAAGCTCACCCAGGTGAGAACCAAACCAGGGGCCACATCCCATTTCAGCATATGGGTCCACTCAGCTTGGAGTTGGGATTCAATCTTCAGACTCCAAGGCTGCAAAGCGAGTGCTTAAACCACTGAGTCATCCTGGCTTCCCAAAAAAGATAAGATTGAATGAAATTTGGAGAAATATGTAGAGTAACATAGTAATTATGTTATAGTAATTATGTTTAAAATTATAGAATATTTAATACCTCATGTAAAGAAATATGTATATATTATGAATAGTATAATGAAAAATACTATGGTATAATCTAGTGACTCACTTAAGGCTCGGTACAGTGGCATAGCACAGAGTTTTAAAAACTCATTTTCATTTAAGTATAAAGTTTTAAACCAAAGTTTGAAACCTGCAGATTTTCTGTCTTCTGCATCTTCATGTATACTAAAATACCACCTATCTACTAGGAAGATACTATATAAATATATAAGTACATTTATCTTCAAAATTCTAAGTTGTAGAGGTAATTTGGTTGAGTATAATAGCTTTAACTCTGATTTTGTTTAAAAAAATAAAAACTCGACTTTTATGACAGTAATAAAACATGTGTATGGGAATTGTATTTTAAGCACAGTACTTGTATGCTAAGATATTTGACTGTATTTCACCTTAAATTCCTCACTTTTACCCACTGTTTTAAAATAGCAACATTGAATTTAATTCCATAAGTTACTATTATAAAATTATTACATGATATTTTAGCAATATATAAGACAAAGATTCTGAAGAAAAATCTGTCAATTGATTTTCTCATCCCTCTTTCAACCTACCTACCTTTCATCTCCAATTCTGGCTTTCTAATGCTATCACTGTTAATCTACTTTATGTAATTTTATACATTTCTTTGAATTTGCAAATATTTGCAAATATATGCATACAATAGCTAATTGATACCATATACCTGTTTTTAAGCAATAATATGTTATGCCTTGTAAATAGCCCATAAGAATACAAATAATTTATTATTTCTGCATAAGTGACTGCTTCTATTAGAGAACATAAAAAGTAATATATTGAAACAATAGGTATGCTGGAGTGTTGAAAAAAGTTTTAGGTCAAAACTTAAAATCACAAAAGCAGAAAATAGGATAATTAAAGTTATCTACCAAGGTTATAACATTGCACATATTATAAAATGAAGTTTCAACTTGAAGATATTGAATTGTTGAGTAATTGCATATATATTTCTTACAAATTAAAGGTAACTACATAAAGAAAAATCAGAATTTTGAAAAAGCACATGATTGTTTTTTGTAGACATTAAGATATTTAGTATGTAGCATGTGCATGAAAAAAAAATAATGTTCAGTATTTTTTTCCTATTATTTTATTTAACCTTTGAGGTTTTAAAAATAAACATGTAGTGACATTAGAAACATGGTGACACGAGGGTCCCCTCTTGATATTTCCCCTCATAATTACAAGTTTAACAGCTATAATTTAACAGAGGATTCCCTGCATAACACACAAACATGTCCGAGAGAGAGAGCGTCCAAATGTCTGAAGGTGATTGGAGTGTGTAGAACATGGGAGCAGGGAAGGAAGGAGATCAGAGATGGGGCAATGGGTGCAACCTGGAGCTCACAGCCATGAACACAGCTCTGAGGTCTCTGTGGGTCCCAGAATAGTGGAGGATACAGGCTGCAGGTACACGTTCTGTGGCCCAAACATTCCTACTTGAATGATTAGCATGCAAGTATAATAAGGCTGAATGAACTCAGCGATCAGGGCAAAGACCGAATATAGATGTGTGATAGCCGTGGTCTAGCAGCCCTCACTGCCAGGCATAAAACCAAGCCATGGAGCCTGGCTGCATCCTTCCACCCTCCCAAAGTTAGCATCAGGCCCAGAAGAAACTTGTGCAGTATCGAGTTAAAGAACAGAGTATCTACAGCTCTGAGAACTAAAGAGATAGTTCCTGAGTGGCAGATGCTGTGTATACAATGGAATATTACTTGGCCATATGAAAGATCAAATGATGTCATTTGTGACAACATGGATGGATCTTGAAATTGTCATACTAAAAGAAATGTCAGAGAAAAAGATGTGAATGATATGATTTAACTCATGCGGGATATAAAACTGACGGCAACAAATGAACAAGACAAACAAAAGCTCATAGACACAGATAGTAGTTTAGTGGTTACCATAAGGTAAGGGAATCCAGGGGGTGGTTGAAGAGGGTAAAAGGAGTCATGTACAGTATATGATGATGGAAGGAAAACTGATTCTGGGTGATAAATGTACATTGCAGTATATAGATTATATATTATAGAATTATACACTTGAAACATGTAATTTTACTAATGTCACCCCAATAAATTTAATTTAAAAAATTTTAAGTAAAAAATGTAAAGTGAAATATAGAAAAACAAACATGCATAATAGCAGGATATAGTTTATGTGTTTTGAAATAAACATTCAAAACTGTTCAGGGTATATATACATGGGGATTTAAACAAATAATTATATTGAGTAAATTGTTGAGTGAATTATCACCTTTCCCAAATAAACAACTTTTTTGGAGTAATACAAAAAATTGGTGATTAAAATATGTGTTTTTCTTATTCTATAACTCAAGTTAGACATTGAGTTATAAACTGAGAATTCTTACACCAAAGTAGACTTTATGTTTTTATAAATATTTAGGAAGCTTCCTTATAGAAAGGGAGCATGCATGGAAGGTATAAAAGCTAAACAAACAAACATGTACTTGCATAGATAACTAATTTCAATTTATAAGTATTTATTCAACAAGTACTACCTGCCAAGTATTGAGGAATATAAAGGATGATGTGGAAGACAAGGAAAATAGTTTAAACTCAGAAATCATGTGCGGACAGCTCATGTTAGGAAATGTGAATTAAAATGAACAAAGTATGTTAAACTTTAAAAACCCTAATTTTATAATCCTCAATCTATTGTAGTGCTATTGTTAATATTACACACCACTGGGTTATGCTGTGTGTATTTTTTGCAGACCTTTAAGTTTTTGCTTTTTAGCAGTCAGTTATGTTAAGGAAAAGGTCATGTCCCCAAAACATGATACAGCAGTCTCTCAATGTTTATAGAAATATAAATATGCCTTTATTTTCCAATTCTCCATAGTGAACATCTTTCCTACTCAATAAATTGGTACATCCTCTTTCCAATAAACTCACTTTGATGAGATGCAAAAGATGACATATATTACCCAATCATGGAGGCATTTATATTTTAATTATAATAACAAAAATTTAATAGTAAGGGATTGTTCTAAACAACTTAAATTTAAGAACCAAAGTAGTTCTTTAAATTCCTGTTGTCCAAATTTATACAAGTTTCTGTAAGCATATTCACAAAGTTAACTAATGCATAAATAAATTCCTAATAGTGAATTTCAAGCTCTTTTGAAATTAGAAAAATAGAAGAGCAGCTCTCATATCAAGCCTGTGAAAGCCTGGCTACTCTGCAAACTCATAAGTGTCAGCCTACCTTGTTTTCTTTGGAGAGGCAGGTCATAAAAAAGGGTGTACTAGTCTGACCAATGAACTCAGACGGGTTTGATAGAACCTAACCAGAGTTTCAGTCAATCAAAAAATATGTTTAAAGCAGAATGGGAAAAACTGGCAGGTTTTCAATAAGTTTATATTGTTTTCCTATTTATATTAGATAATGATTTTATTGGGTCCTGGTGTGGGTGATCTTGGAAAGGAATGGAATTAGAAGGGAGGTCTCATTAATTACATATGCGTTTTGATTAAGGAAAATAACATATAAATCACTTTCTTTAGTTATACAGTATATTCCAAGGAGGAAAAAAATATATCAGTTATGTTGGAGTAACAGAGAGTTTATACCTTAGCAAAAGAGGAATAAACAAATTAAATATTTATAATTCTACCTTCCAATTTTTTTTAATTGGAAAAGATGTTTCATGGGGATGACTGATTTTATTTTTATTTATTTGTTTACTTATTTAAGATTTCACTTATTTTATTTTAAAGATTTATTTTTATTGTTTTTGGCAGAGAGAGAGATAGATACAGAGACAGAGACAGAGAGAAGGGGAAAGGCCCAGAACAGTCTTCATAGTTGCACATCGTTGGTTTTTCCACAAAGTTTCTTTCCACAGGTGGGCAGGGATGCACAGGGCAGAAACTGGGCTGGGGTTTCACCCCAGTGAGAACTGAACTGGGGGCACTCCCCAGTTCAGCATGAGTCCACACAGGCTACACAGGCTGGGGCCAGGATTCGATCCTTGGTTCCTGGGGCTGCAGAGTGAGCGCTTAACACACTGAGCCATCCAGGCTTCCTCCTTTCTTTCTTTTTAAGATTTCACTGATTTTATTTTCTGAGTAGCTCTAATTTTTTAAAATTATTAAGTTAGGCATTTAACACTTTATCTGAGCCATATCTCTGTACTTATGTAGCACACTAAGGTAGCTACATGGAAAAAATAGATCGCTAGATACATAGAATGATTCTATGAAACATTGAGCTTTTCAAACATACTGGCCCTGTGATAGGCACCTCAGATAATACGTAGCATGTAGTTAGGACATAGAAGTGAGTAAAATGAAATTTATGCTATCAAAGGATTTTGGGTTTATATTCAGTATTTAGATGCATACATGTATGCAAACAATTGAAGTAGCTATGGAGGAGGTAGAGGTGACATAGTGTAGTGCTAATAATTTAACTGGACAACTGCAAGTCTCCATTTTGGGACAATAGATTTAGAGCCTATGACACTTCATTTATTTTTATTTTATTTAAGTATAGTTGGTATACAATATTTCATTTGGGTTATGCATACTATATAATGATTTGACATTTATATACATTCCAACGTGATCACCGCACTAAGTCTAGTAATCATCTTTTACCATGCAAACTTACCACAATATTATTCACTATATATTCTCCTTCACCTTTTTTCACCCATACCACCACACCCCACTCCTGGGCAACCAGCCCTTTGGTGTCTGTTTCTATGAGTCTGTTTTTATTTTGTTTGTTTGTTTGTTTGTTTATTCTATATGTATGGGAAACCATATGGTATTTATCTTTATATGATTTATTTCACTTAGCATTATACCTTCTAGGTTCATCCATGTTGTCACAAATGGCAAGATTTCCTTCTTTTTGCTGCATTATATATCTATACAACAACTTCTAATCCATTCATCTATCAGTGGACATATAGGTTGTTTCCATATCTTACCTGTTGTAAACAACACTGCAATGAACATAGGGGTGCATGTATCTTTATGAATTACCTTTTTTGTTTTCTTTGGTTAAGTACTCAGAAATGGAATTGTTGGGCAATATGGTAGAACTCTTTTTAGTTATTTGAAGAATCTCCTTACCGTTTTCATAGTGGCTGCCCTAACTTGTAGTCCCAACAACAGTGCACAAGGGTTCCCTTTTCTACACCTCTTCAGCGCATGTTATTTGTTGACCATTTAACTATAGCCATTCCGACTGGTGTGAGGTGGTATCTTATTAAATGGTTTTAATTTGTATTTCCCTGATGATCAGTGATGTAGAGCATCTTTTCAAATGTCTGTTGGTCATCTGTGTATCTTTTTTGGAGAATTGTTTCATCATGTCCTATGATCATTTATTGATTAAATTGTTCATTTTTGTTATTGAGCTGTAAGAATTTCGTATCTGTCTTGGATATCAAACCCTTTTAAGATATATAATTTAAAAATGTATTCTCCCATTCAATAGACTGTCTTCTTGTTTTGTTGATGATTTTCTTTGCTGTGCAGAAGTTATTTAGCTTCACGAAGTCCCATTTCTTCATTTTCTACTTTTGTTTCCCTTCCATGAGGAGATATTATCTATAAAGATATTACTAAGACTGATGTCAAATAGTTTACTCCCCATGATTTCTTCCAGGCGTTTTATGGTTTTGGGTCTTACATTTAAATCTTTAATCCATTTTGAGGGTTTTTTTTATTTGTTTGTGTATGCTGAAAGTGTGCGGTCCACTTTCATTTTTTTTTCTTTCTTATACCTGTCCAGTTCTTTCAACACCACTTTTTGAAGTGACTGTCATTTCTACATTGTATATTCTTCTTCCTTGTAGATTAATTGACCATATGAATGAGAGTTTGGTATTGTACTCTTTATTCTGTTCCATTGATTTATGTCTGTTTTGATTATTTTAGCTTTGTAGTGTATAGTTTAAAACTAGAGCGCACAATACCTTTAACTGTATTCCTCTTTTTCAAGATGGCTTTGCCTATTCATGGTCTAGTTGTTCCATATAAAGTTTTTGGATTATTTGTTGTGGTTCTGAGAAGAATGACATTGGAATTTTGATAGGAGTTGCATTGAACTTGTAGATTGCTTTGCATAATAGTATGGTCATTTTAACAATATTAATCTTTCTCCTTCATTAACAGGAATACCTTTACATTTATTTGTCTCTTCTTTGATTTTTTTCCTCTGTGTCTGATAGTTTTCAGAGTATAGGTCTTTCACTTCTGTGGTTAAATTTATTTCTAGGTATCTTATTCTTTTTGATGCAGTTATAAATGGTATTGTTTTAATTTCTCCTGTTGATTGTTCATTATTAGTGTATAGAAACATGACAGATTTCTGCATGTTAATTTTTTATCCTCTTGCTCCTTTACTAAATTGATTTATTAATTTTATGAATTTTTGGTGGATTCTTTAGGGTTTTCTATGTATAGTATGTCATCTGCAAATAATGACAGTTTTACTTCTACTTTTTAATTTGGATGCATTTTATTTATCTTTCTTGTCTGATTTGTTTGGCTAGGATTGCCAGTACTGTCTTGAACAACAATAATGAGAGTAAGCCTCCTTGTCCTGTTCCTGATTTTAGAGGAAAAGCTTTCAGCTTTCACAATTGAATATAATGTTAACTGTGGACTTGTCATGTATAGCTTTTATTGTGTTGCAGTAAATTCCTTCTATACCCAATATGTTGAGAGTTTTTTAAATCATAAATGGGTGTTGAATTTTGTCAATTTCCCCCACCCCCACCTCCATCTATTGAAATGATCATATGATTTTTATTTTTGGTTATGTTGGTGTAATTAATCACAGTAATTTTCTTGTGGGTATTGAACCACACTTGCATTCTTGGTATAAATCTCACTTGACTGTGGTGTGTAATCCTTTTAATGTATTCTTGTATTTGGTTTGCTAGTATTTTATGTGAGAATTTTTGCATCTATATCCATCAGGGATGTTGACCTGAGTTCTCTTTTTATCGTAGTGTCTTGTTTTGATATTGGTAATGCTGATCTTGTAGAATAAGTTTTAAAATATTCCTTCATCTTCAATTTTTTTTTGGGGGGGGAATGGTTTGAGGATAGTTATTAATTCTTCTTCAGATGTTTGGTAAAATCCACCTGTGAGGCTATGTAGTTGTGAGCTTTTGCTTGTTTGGAGGTTTTTGTTTACTTCTTCAATTTTATTGCTACTAATCATATTAGTTCAGATTCTCTGTTTCTTCTTGGTTTACTCTTTTTTTATTGTTAAATTTATTGGTTTGACATTGGTTGATAGCAATTACACAGTTTCCAGGTGTACAATTCTGTATTGCGTTGTCTATGAATTTCATTATGTGCTCACCATCCAGAATCAGCTCTAATTGTATCAGCATATATTTGATTCCTGGTTTGTTCTTTTTTTTAAAGATTTATTTATTTATTTATTTAATTGTTTTTTTGACAGAGAGAGAGAGAGAGACAGAGAGACAGAGACAGAGACAGAGATAGACACAGAGACAGAGACAGAGACAGAGAGAGAACTGAACTGGGGGCACTCCCCAGTTCAGCATATGGGTCCACACGGGCTGGGGCCGGGATTCGATCCTTGGTCCCCAGCATTGCAAAGTGAGCACTTAACCCACTGAGCCATCCCAGCTTCCCCTGGTTTGTTCTTGAAAGGTTGTATGTTTCTAGAAATTTATCAGTTTTTTTCTAGAATGTTCAGTTTGTTGGCATATAATTGTTCGTAGTCTTATTTGATAATCCTTTGAATTTTTGTGGTATTGGTTGTAATCTTTCCTCTTTTATTTTGTGTTTTATTTATTTGGGCTGTATTTCTTATTGATGAGTCTTGCTAGAGATTTATCAATTTTATTTATCTTTTCAAAGAACCAGTCTTAGTTTCATTGATTCTTTTAACTGTTTTATATTGCTCTGTTTTTGTTTTTATAGATTCTGTTTCTTTTGTTTCCACTCTAATCCTTATTTTTTGCTTCTACTTTGGGTTTTTTTTTCTTATTTTGATTTTTCATGTTTAAAATTTGATTGCTTATTTGGAATTTTCTGCTACATGAAATAGGCTTGTATTACTATGAACTTTCCTCTTAGAACTTCTTTTGCTTCATCCCATGAATTTTGTAATGTTGTATATCTATTTTCATTTGTCTCAAGGTATTTTGATTTCCTGTTTGATTTTATCTTTGATCTATTGGTGGCTTAGTAGCATGTTGTTTAATCTCCACATTGTGTTCTTTCAGTTTTATTCCTGTAGTTAATTTCTGGTTTCAACAATTATAGTCAGAATATTTGTATATGCCTGATATAACCTCTTGAATTTGAGGCTGCTTTTCTGGCCTAATATGTGGTCTCTCCTGAAACTTTACATATGCACTTCAGAATAATGTGTAATCTGCAATTTTGGGATGAAACATTCTGAAAATATTTATTAAGTTGATTTATTTTAATGTGGCATTTAAGGCCCTTATTTCCTTATTAGTCTTCTGTCCACATGATCTATTCATTGATGTAAGAAAAGTATTAAAGTTTCCATTCCTTCTATTGCTGTTAATTTCTGCCTTCATGTCCATTAATATATGATTTATATTTATGCCCATTAATATATGATTTATACACTTGGTTGTTCCTATGCTGGGTATGTAGATATATCTAATTATTATGCACTCTCCTTGGAAAGCATGATAAAGTTAGAAAAATCAGTTTTGAAAGTTCCATAGAAATACTTGTTTCTGAAGATTCATCAACGAATATTACATTCAATGAGCAAAATATCATACGTAATAAGCAGGCTGATCAGACGTACTGTTTTAAATGGAACAGAAAACAATGATACTATCCAATTTCAAATGGTATGTATCGTCAGTCTGCTGACACCTTGAACTTAGTTAGCCCAGTGAGACTACGCTCATCATATGTACCATTTGAAATGAGGCAGTACCATTGTTTTCTGTACCATTTATGACATGCATTTAGAACATATTAAGTTGTAGCCTAATACTTTAAGTACAAATTCTAGCATTTTTATTCTAATATATTGTTATATTATAGGGAGAGTGTAATGCAGGAGTACTGATTTTCAAAGGAGGTTATCACCCTCCTCAGATGGTCATAGAAAACCAAGCTATGGATCTCTAAGATCTTTTTTGCTTTAAAAATAAAACTATGGTTAACTAATGATGAAAATCTAAAACCCTGTTATTATTTACTTATTTTATTATTCCCTTTTCAAAATTAATCAACTACAATTGTTGTATACCCATTATTTTCCTGAATTCATTAACTACATAATCCCTAAATTAGGCATCCTTTTAGATTTCTCCATTTTTACTTGGCTAAGAAATGTGTACCGTATGTGGGGGAAACCAGGATGGCTCAGTGGGTTAAGTGCTCGCTTAGCAGCCCCGGGGACCAAGGATCGAATCCCAGCCCTATCTGTGCAGACCCATAGGCTGAACTGGGGAGTGCCCCCAGTTTGGTTCTCACCAGGGTGAGACACTGGCCCAGTTCCTGTCCCGTGCAGCCCCGCGCCCGCCTGTGGAATGAAACTATGTGGAAAAACCAATGATGTGCAACTATGGAGACTGCTCTGGGACCTCCCCCTTCTCTCTGTCTCTGTATCTCTCTCTCTCTCTCTGTCAAAAACAATAAAAATAAATCTTAAAAAAAAAAGAAATGTGTATGTATATGAGTGCATATGTACAATAATATTTGGACACAATATATACATGCATGTACAATACATCCAATTATATATGCAATATGTGTATAAGATATGTAGAATGTATATATGTGAAGCAAATAAATTATTATATTCTTTTTCTTCATCAAAACCAGGAAATACCTTATATTTCCTTTATTCATAAAGGTATAATGGAAAAAGAAAGGTAAATAAAGAATTACAGGATTTTGATATATAAGAAATTTTCCTGTAACGAGAAGTAACTTAAAACTCTGGCATTTCAAGTAACCTCAAAAGGCATTCATTTAAGCACACAGCTGATGCTCACTGTAAAAAAATAGCTGTTATTATTTTGAAATAATTTTAGAATTATAGAAAAGCAAAACAAAAATAGCACAAAGTCTTCCTGTTTATCACTTTTTCAGGTTCCCAAAATGTTAATCTTAGCAAATTGGCATTATTTTTCTTAATTTTTTTTTCCTGAAATGCTTGGAAGTTGGTTTTAAAAATAATGCCACTTTACTTATAAATATTTCAAAATATTTATAAAAATATTTCCTAAAAGCAGTGACATTCTCTTATATAGTTCAATATAATTACAAAAATTAAGAAATTAATATGAATTCAATATAAATATTATCCAAATACTAACAATTATTTAATTAAAATTTTATATGACTAAAGAAAGAAGCAAAACAATAAACTGGTCCAGAATTCAATCCAGGATCACATCTTATACATAGTTGTCATGTTTCTTCATTCTCCTTTAATTTGGAACAGTTCTTTAGGTATCCTTAACAGTTTTTAAAAGTGAATAGACCAATCATTTAGTACAATGTCCCTCATTTTTGGATTTAATAAGAATATACAATCTTATAGACTACAAGGTGTTCTGTAGGAACAGAAGAGTCCATCTTGTCTGTATGCCTATGGTGCTAGTTTTCTGGAGTAACTGAATGTTTTGAGGACTTAAGAATATAGCATCAATTATAAAAACATGTACATTGTTTTAAATGATTACATTTCTCTAGCATACCACATCTAAATTTCTAAGTCCTATTTTCATCTCAGCTTGGATTACATACCGTACAACATTTATTAAAAATGAACCAAATCAATGTAATTGAGTATATACGTATGTCTTTGTGTATGCATACATGCATGTGTGTTGAATATCTTTGATTCAGTATAAAATAATGTACATCAGAGAATAACTTTTTGCAGCTTAATGTCATTCTTAACTGCTCATATTTGGATGTAATCTTGAAGACCACAATAACTCAGGCCATATCCAAGACAAAGTTGGATAAATGCATAGTAGATACAGACATTAATATATGTTGTCACATTCGAATAATTTATCTAAACTTTATATAAAGTTTAAAATATTGTGAAAATATAGCATGCTCTATTAAATAGTTAAAGAATGTCATCTGAAATTTAAAATAATGTTATGTGTTGATTAATATATATGAAATTTTACTAAAGAAGATGTTATACCCTGCTCTGCAGGGAAAGAGAAAAAAAAATTTAACTTCAGTTGCTTCCATTCTAGTGGAATAAAGATACACTGCATTTGTATACGCACACAGTCCCCTCTTTTAATTCACCTATAGTACTGAGTACTGATTTACAAACTTATTGTCTAATATAGGTCAGAGTCCTTCTATAATAGTTAAAAGTTACATATAAGGTAAAGTGGGATAAATACGTATAGAGAAAGAAACCTATGAGGAATGTGAGAGTTGCTGACGTACAATTTTCAACTGAAAAATCCACAGGCTGTCTGCGATAAACAGTTTAAATTGCTCATTTGCTTGATATCTTAGACCTCATCTCAATATCTCACATTTATTCCTACTCTACTATTTACCTTTGGGGATCTGAGACAAATCACTTAACCTTTCTTAACCTCAGTTTTCATATCAGTGAATTGGGATAGAATTGTTTCAATCACATGCGGTTGCAGTCAGTGCTAATGTGTAACACACAATATAGAAAATGTACTCAGAAGGATACTGTCACACAATTTGTCTCTCTTCTCACCTAACACATACAAAATATTAAATGTGTACGTGCACACACACACATACCTGCACTAGGTTGCTCAAATATAAAATAATGCTTAGTAATTATTATCTCTGTTAATGCATATCACTTGAACACATCACTTACAAGTCATTCACATCCATGCAAAGTAAATGGATAGAAATGAATAAATGAAGAGAATAATAGTTATGCCTATTGGGAGATCTCAATTTTGTTTTTGATCCCAGACTAAAAGAAAACAATAATTACAGGATTGCAAAGACTAAACATATTGTATGAATGAATAGTCATTATTTTAATCAATTGAATGCCTGAATAATAATGCATTATCTAGCATTGATACATTGACAAATGGTTATGATAAGCACTGAGAAAAGTAAATGGAATAAATGGAAGACAGCCTAAAAAGAATGTAGGAACTTGAAGTCACAAACACCTGTTAACTACTCTGAGTGTCTTCAATGCTGATTGTGTCCTTTGGTTTGGCACCCTTTGAATACATGGCATTGAAATTGTTTCCTGCCAAGCAATTTAGTTAAATGAGCGCACTGTGTTTTCTATCCCAGTTAAAAGCGAAAGGTTGGTGGCATTTTTATATCATTGTGGAACACTTTCTTTTTTACTTAAATGCCTAAAATTGAATCCTGTCATTCTCTAGTAAAAGCAAACAAACAAAAAAACATACAAAACCAAAAAATTATAACCTCCAAACACAGTAGCTTAGGCCAACACCTTTTCTCCTTTTCTCCTTTGACCAGCTGCCTGACCTATTTTCTTAGTATTGACTACTTGTTATTCAGTTAAGGACGTTGTTAGCAGTGCAGCCCAGGAACACTTGGTTCTATTTAAAACAAAAGCCCACTGTTGAATTCAATGTCATAGCCGAGGTTTATAGCATTGAAGAATTGCCTTGATAAATGGCCCTGACATTACAGTTTCCACGACTCCACCTTCAATGTCATCACAACACAGCATAAGTGTAAAGTATGACCATCGCTGCCTCCCCAAAACATATTAACTTGATGCTTACTCTATCTCTGGATCCCATAGGCACAATAAATGGAGAAAATAACACATTTACAAACTGATAAAACCCAGTAAAGCTAATAAAATCAGACACTTTATAGCTTGGCTAATCGTGTCCTTTGAAGGGCATCAAATAACACATCATGTACTGCTCAGGGGGAAATCAAATTAGATGCTGCAATGTCCCTTCAGAACTAACACATTTGAGTAGACAGGAGCTTTTGTAGCTAAGCAGCTTGTATAGTAGATGGTTATTCATTAATACAATGGTTGTGTTAACTAAGCATTGTGCATGTAGGTAGGAAAAGGAAGAAAAATATCCCTTAAACTTGCTCACTTTTCATTCTTAATCTTTATTTTTTTCATTTTTTGTTTTGATTTTATTTTTAATGTGTCAGTATTGTATGCATTTCTGCAAATGGTATTCAAAAATTCATTTGGTCTATAAGGAATTGACCAAGGCTTAGTTTTTAAAGACACCTTTCCTTCTATTTGTGTCTCCACATATACTTAACTTCAAATGTCCACCATATTATTGGCTTAGAATAACATACAGGAATTATTTATAATAAAGCCATGTAGCTTGCTCCAGAAAATTTAGCTCTGTCTTGAACCAAAGCATCTCTATTCTTTTTTCCTACAGATTTTTGAATTCAAAGTTAATAGTCTTTTAGTAATGTGCATCATCTCTTCCATCAAAGCTTTAAATTATAATGAAAAAATAAAAACACCTATTTACAGGGAAGGCAATTAAAAATCTACAAGACTAAAAGTTACTCCTGGAAAGAGGTCATTAGAGCACAACAAGTTCTGGGAATAAATATCTTAGAGAAATTAAGTTAATATTCTAAGTCAGGGAGACAGCAACCTATAGTTTCTGAATCAAATGGGTCCCACCTGCTTTTCTAAATAAAGTTTTATTGGACACAGCCAGCCACAGTTAATTTTTGTGTGTGTGGCTGTATTCACATAGTTGTGACAGAGACAATGTGGCCGGCTAAATCAAAAATATTTAATATCTGCTCCCTTCAGAAGAAAATTAGTGACCTTGGTTTTAAGAGCATGGCTCTATAGACCTTATTAAAGGAAAACATTTGGAAGTAGATGAAGATGAAGATTTTTAGTGAGAATAAGACCTGTATATTTAAGAGAAAATAAATAAAATCTTGTCACAAAAAATTTATGAACCAATGTATTGATATAAATAAATTACTTAAATGAATGGAGAAAATAGACAAATCTCCTTTTTTGCAAAAAAATTCCTATAGTGTATTTAGATACTCTTCCCTAAAGAAGTTAGGGTACTTATTTCTCATTCCTTAAATGTGGGCTGTGTATAGAGGCTTGTGTCCAAAGTATAGAAGGATGTGAGCTGTGTATGGAGACATGTGTCCAAAGTATAGAAGGGAGTATGGGAAGGAGGAAATAAGATTTATTTTTTATTTTATTTTTTAAGATTTATTTTTTTATTGTTTTAGAGAGAGAGCGAGAGAGAGATACAGAGACAGAAAAAAGAGGGGAGGGCCCAGAACAGTCTTCATAGTCGCCATTGGTTTTTCCACATAGTTTCATTCCTCAGGTGGGTGCAGGGCTGTACAGGGCAGAAACTGGGCCAGGGATCTCACCCCAGTGAGAACTGAATTGGGGGCACTCCCCAGTTCAGCATATGAGTCTGCACAGGCCCGGGCCAGGATTCAATCCTTGGTCCCCGGGGCTGCAAAGTGAGACTTAACCCAATGAGCCATCCCAGCTTCCCGGAAGGAGGAAATAAAAAAGTAACTTTACAATGAGAAATTTAACACATACTGCCTCATCCAGATGATGAAGTTCTATATAAACAGTACTGACTTGTGTTGATAATAGGTATATCCTTCATGTGATATGATGAAAGTAATACAGCGATCCCTCGTTTTTCGCGGTTAATGGGGACCAGAACCTTCCGCGAAAGCTGAAAAACCGCGAAGTAGGATTTGCCCCTAGGAATTTTCTCATTGGTCGATGTCGCACCAGAAACCAATCACGCGCCTTTATGAGAGCCCGTGGGATGTACTCTGAGTCAACTCATCTCTTTGTTTGACATGCAGGGATCCTTCTCTCTCGCGCATCAACATGAAACAAGGCTCTTTTCCACAGTGTGGCTGCCGACATGGTTGTATTTTTTCATTTTTATTTTTTGATGAATATTTTGGAAAAACCCGCGAAGCACTGAAGCCGCAAAACATGAAGCATGAAGTGGCGAGGGAACACTGTACTTCTCTGATCTTCCTCTCAAAAACATATAATGCCAGTCTAATCATGAGAAGAATATCAGACAAATTTAAACTGTGCAACTTTCTACAAAATGCCTGACTAGTATGCCTCAAAACTGTCAAAAACATAAAAACAAGGGAAGTCTGAGAAACTCTCCAAGCCATGTGGAGCCTAAGGAGACATGTGACATTATAACTTCATGCAATGTAGTATCCTGGATGGGATCCTGGAATCAAACAAGGGTAAGCCATGAAATTAAGAAATCTGAATAAAGTATGTACTTTATTTAGTATACATGTATCAAAATTAATTTAATTGTAACACATATTCCATACCAGTATAAGATGCTAATAACAGGGGAAACTGTATGTGACATATATGGGAACTCTGTACTATCTTTGCAATTTTTCTGTAAATTCAAACATTTCTAAAATTAAAAAGCTTATTTCTATAAGAACTATATCATTATATTTGATCATTTTTTGTCATGAAGTTCTTTTCTACATCTTCAAACCCACTAAAAAACTCAAACCTCTCATACATAAGGGAGGTTATAGAGAAAGCACAAACCAAGGAGCAGCACAAAGTCTCAATCAATGAATAAAATGAACTCTTTCATAAAAATTCTTAACTGTTGTAACATTATAAACAAAATAAATTGTATGTATACAAAAACCTGTATTCCACAATAAATTTTAGTTTCTGTAACACTGTTCTGATATGTTCAACATACCAAGTAGCTGATAGCCTTCAATGAGTTGGCCAACTCCTTACAATTATTTCCTAAGCAAAAGTCACTTTTAAAGACGAGTAATTTACTAAAGTAAAGGATAGTTAGGGAAATGAATGAATATACTCATTCATGTTTCCCTTTTCCCTCTTTTCTCTGTGTTTCTGCTTAGCCTCTGCCCCTTTTGCTGTCAGTGATAGAGTTACAGACTCAGTAGGTATAGTTGGGGGAGAAAGAAAATGATATTAATACCTGTATTCTATGGCTATAGTATCCTCTTTACGAAGTCAGTAGAATTTTGGAACCATTGGAAATTCCATATGCCAGGATTACAAATTTTATTTATTTAAGTACATCTTCTGTTGTTCTGAGACATCATGAGGAATATAGGAAGAAACTGATTTTTTTTTTTGTACACATGTGTGCTTTTAAGTTTACAAAACATATTCATGTTCATATTTCTGGCAACTTAACTCATTAGAAGTGCACATTCAATGCAGTTTAGCCTTCAAATTGTACATCTGTTATTTTATTTGCTAGATATTATTAGATAATATGTGATCTTTTGAAAGTTACTTGAACATTTATTTCAGTTTTCTCACCATCAAATTGGGTATAAAGATATAAATAATATCACTAATGGTATTATTATATAATTATTACATAATGGAAGTATACTCTCTGATACCTAATAATGGCTAATAGATAGCTGTAATTAATGATATTACAGTTATCTTTATTTCTTGGAGAGCCAATTGTGATTCAAAGCTTTAAATGGTTTGTTGATTATTAGACAATTAGAAAATGGCAGTGTTAAGTTGAGCTGTTGCCTTTGGAATATTTTCATACATTTACTTATACATTGAATATTTATTTATGGCTTATTATCAGCAACTGTTGTAGATCCTGAAGCTTAGATTTAAGTATAGGAAAGAGGGCAATGAAAATGAATGATAAAATATGTAGATAGAAAATATTTAGTAGTTTAAAAAGGGATATGTATAAAAATGGTGACAGGGAATATAGGAGGTAAAGAAGAAATATTTTGGTATCAGACTTACTAGTAAACTGAAACGCCTCAACAAGAATAAAGACACACAAAACCAATCTAAAGAATGTAGAGAAACATTTTTGAGAAGCATTTCTTCATAAATATTTTAAAATTTTTATTCTGCTTTTTAAAAATTGTTAATTTCATTATGGTGACATTGGTTAGTAAACATAACATAGGTACCGGGTGTACAGTTCTTCAGTACTTTGTGTATGTGTTACAATGTGTGTTTACCATTCAGAGTCAGCTTTCTTTCCCTCATATATTTAGCTCCCTCTTCCTCTTCTTCCACCCTCCTCCCCTCTTCCCCTCAGGTAACTACTAAACTACTGACTATGTCCATGAGGTTTTGTTTGTTTGTTGCTTTCAATTTTATATTTCATATATGAGTGAAGTCATGTGGTTCTCAGCTTTTTCTGTCTGGCTTATTGCACTTAGCATGATGATCTCAAGTTGCATCCATGTTGTTGCAAATGGCAGTATTTCATCTTTTCTTGTAGCTGAGTAATATTTCATTGTATATATGTACCATGATGGTGGTACATATATACCACCAATAAGAATGCTTATTCTTACTGGTGGTATATATGTATTCTTATTTATTTATTTATTTTTATTGTTTTTGACAGAGAGAGAGAGAGATACAGAGACAGAGACAGAGAGAGAACTGAACTGGGGGAACGCCCTAGTTCAGCACATGGGTCTGCATGGGCCGGGGCCGGGATTTGATCCTCCGTCCCCGGGGCTGCAAAGTGAGCACTTAACCCACTGAGCCATCCCAGCTTCCCCTGCCACAGGTTTTTTATCCAGTCATCTATCAAAGGGCACTTCGGTTGTTTCATGACTTGGCCACTATGAACAGTGCTGCGGTGAAAGTTGGGGTACATACGTTTTTACAGACTAAGGTTCTCAAGTTTATTAAATGCCTTTCATCCTTCATATCCATGTCTTACTCTTTAAAACAGTTTCTTACTGTAATTGCCTTTGTGTTATAGATGGAAAACACTATGTACTTTAAAATTTCAGAGATTAATTCTAAGGAAATGGATGGTCATTTGAATGCATCTCTGTGCTAATTATATATGTATTCTTTTTTTTTTCTAGAAAAGACTTAACACTTTTTATTTTAAATAGTATACAACCTTCTTTGAATAATTTTGTTTATTGCTCTGAAACATTTTTCTGCCAGAATCATGTCTGGTTGCTAGCTGGTAACATAAAATGAATATCCAAGTTATTAAAAAAACAGGAGTTGAATATTACTATTTCAAAGGCAGGAAAAGGGAGAGGAGGAGAATGGCAAACAGCCCTTAAATGTATTTTAAAATTATGTTGTACGTGAAAAGAAGCATATGAATTAATTTGCAGTTGCTGCTGGTTTTAGCAGCTCCAGAAAGTTATCAGATCTACACCTATTAGCAAAAAGTTAAAAATAAATAGGAAATTCAGATGTTACCGGTACATTTGTGATCACTCAAGCTTCATGGGTTATATTACTAAAGATTTTGCTACTGTAAGCTACTCCACTATCTACAAATCTGGAATATTACTATTATTAACATGTGTATAAGTAGTCTAAGCAAGAGAATGTTGTCCAGAATGGTTAATAATTGTTTTGGCATCAATGATGCATCAATTTCACAAATTTTTATTAATTTCCTTTTCCTGGGAACATCATTCTTAATTTCTTACCATAGAATACAAGAAAAATTGAGAAACTTGTTTCCATGGTAAAGGGAAATACCGATTCCTCCAGAGAAGATTCTTGAAATGATTATATTTCCCTTGGAATAAAAATGGAAGTTGACAGAGAATCAGAAAAGTTTCCTTAAAATCCAAAGAATTATTAATACTAATATCTTCTTACATATTCTGCTAAGATGAATTAGGTTTATTTTTCACACAAACATGTAATGGCTTTTACCTCTACCCTTGTAACTAAGGTTCATTGTCATCTCATTTCTCTTAGCAACTCAGTGGACGTTATTTGAGTTTAAATCAAGTTAATTAATCAGTATCTTCAGCTGGTTGCAGAAAATGGAAGTTCTCTGCTTGCCAGAACACCTGCGCTCCTCGAATGGCCTTGGTGCTTAATTGTTTCCAGGTGCAGTACATGTTGTTTCAGGCTAACTCAGAATTGTGAATTTCTGCTGCCAAAGGACACACTTTGGAAGTTGCAGTTAACTAGTAAGAGAGTTAACCCTCAGTTAGAAGAGATATACATAATCCTGATCATTAAAATGGAAACTGCAGAATATTCTTTGATGTTCAATTAAAAAAACTGTCTTGTTTAGCTAACAGATCTTACCCTTACAAACCTCAGATACATTTAAATGTGTAGGTTCCAGTTTTGTGAAGTACACTCTAGATATTTGTTGAGTATCCTTTGTGTTTCTGATAGTTCAAAATATAGCATTGATCAAAATAGTGTCATTCATGGAAGTTATAATCCACTGGGAGGCATTTCTTCCCTCTCTCCTTCTCTTTCTCCTTTTCTCTCTCTCTTAACATATTTTTTAAGTCTGACTTCGATGAAACAATCACATCTAATGTTATGCCACCTTTGAAGCTTAGAAATGAGCAGATCATCGCTTTTTTCTTGTCCTGCTGTATAATTTATCTTCAGTTCAGGGTTCCAAAGAATAAGAAACCTTGCTTTGGAACCTGGCCACTCTTATATTTTCTTATTGGTTTTAGCAGAAATAATGATCAGTTTTAATAGTTATCTTATAGTTATTTCCCAATTGATTAGGTCATTGAAAGGAGAATGGATCATCATTGACTACTGTAGCTCTCTTCCATTGTGCTCCGCTTTTTTTTTTTTTCCTGGCAGATATTAGCCAGGAAATATCTGTATTTGTATTTTATATTTGTATTTTAGAGGGTCAGGATTTATACCCTTCTCTAATGAAGAACATGTGGTTCTTACCTCAAAGCAACAAGAAAACTATAAGAGACATTTTTTGAGTTGTCACCTTTATTTCAGGTTTGGCCCTGCCAAGAGGTATTGCTACATATATCCTTTGAGGGTAGGTAAAACAAGGAAAAGTGTCATAGGACCCAGTAATCATGACATCGATTTGATCAACATTCATGAGCAGGATTGTGATAAAAGATTCTGGTTCTTTCCTCATTTTGAAAATTTTTATTTATTTTTATTTTTTTTATTTTTTTAGACATAATGTTATTACACAGTTGATAAACTACAGTATAGTGTAAACATAACTTATATATGCACTTATTTATGGAAACCAAAAAATTCAGGTGACCCCCACTTCGTTGCACTATTTGCTTCATTGTAGTGGCCTGGACGGAACCCACAATATCGTCAACATATGTCTGTAATAGTACTTAGACCATGAGATTGTTGTTAGGTACCTAATATGTTTTACATGTTACTTTTAACCATAATTTAAGGAGCTCCTACCAGTGACATTTGGGTTGATGTTAGCATTTTGCTATTAGAAGCAACACAGCAAGAAATAATCCTGTAATGTATATCATTTCACATATGTATAATTTAT